>JAJIYU010016612.1:0-12122 GCA_030144865.1 Tinospora cordifolia | reverse complement strand
TGAAACACTCATAAAACATGCATCATACTTTAATTTAAAAGCCTAAGCATGATACTAACATGGCATGGATGATATGATTTCTCAAACATGAATCAAAACTGAAATACTGAATTAAACATTTAAAATTCTAGAACTCAAGTTGAAAATCTTTGAATTTAGTGAAAAACACAGAACAATGAGCATGCCATGAATTCAAATAAGAACAGAAGGGTGTTTTAGAAATCACTTCCACCTTGTGATGCTTTTCTTCCAAAATTTTGGCAGCAATTTCCCCTCCCGCGTACTAGTGCCAATGAAGATTGCCCAACTTAATTCTCTAAATTTGATAGAAGAACTTCTCACACACACAAGAAGGGAAGATGGGAAAAGGTGTAAACAAGAAGGCTTTGAGAAAACAAGATGAGCATTCAACTCTTATTCTTTGGAATAAATGAAATTATGAGCCTAGGGGGTTTATATAGATTCTTCAAGGGCAGAAAATAGAAAGTTTTGTGTCCTTCTATGAATAAAACACCCTAATTCTACCAAATTTCGTAGTTTCTAATTTTTGGAGCAAAAAGAACATTTTTTGGATTTTTCTGGATTTTAGAAATATTTTTCGGAATTCAGAAACTAATTTTTTGAATTATTTGGATTTAATTTTGTATTTTTTGTAATTTTAACATATTTTTCGTAATTTAAATTTTGGATTTTATCTGGTTCCTCGAATTTTTCTCGAGACACGCATTCGGATTCGATCAGAGCCGTTAGATTAATCCCAGATAAATCAATAGAATTCGGATTCTCAATCTCAGCCGTTAGATTTCCTCGAGCGCATCAACGATCGTGATTTAATCAAAACGTCTTTGATCTAAACCGTCCGATGATCCTCGAGCGCATCAACATTCACGATTAGCCAAAATGACTTCGATCTGGATTGTTGGATGATCTTTGAGTGCAGCATAGTTTCACAATCGACTACGTGGCTTCGATCTTGACCGCACGATCTTCCTCAAGTTATGCACGCGGATCTCTGGCCGTTCGATCTTTCTGATTCGGTGCTCTCATGCGTACGTGCAGATCTGATCTTGGTCGTAGGATGATGAGATCAGATTCCAGATCTATGGTTCAAAGCATTTTGAGTTTGTTTTTGATTTTTCAACCGAATTTCTTACTTTCTAATCTTGTTTTCATCAAAAATTTTATATATCCTTGTATTTTTTGGCTATGATATCCCATTTTATGCATTATTTTCATATATTTTCTTCAAAAAATCCACTAACTTGCTTTTTATTTCTCATTTGGGTCAACTATGACTTGTCAAAATTTTAATTTGTCAATTCTGTATAATTTTCTAAGTAAAAATAAAAATTTCCTATGAATTTTTTGAGATGTTACATATACCTTGTGGGCGAGGATTCTGACTACTGTTTTCCTCTTAAGTAGCATCATCTTGGATAGTTATTTCCTCCCAATGGATGATTTGAGAAGGATCGGGTTTGTATTTTCTCAACATGGATACATGGAATACGTTATGAGCTGAAGTCATTTGGTTTGGTAGGTCCAACTTATAAGCGCATTCCCCAATCCTTCGAAGTTTTTGTTTGTCATTCTCTCTCCCTACAATGTGGAACACAGATATTAAACTCTATCGGTCCGAATGTTAACCATAAACAAGAAATTTGTTTGAATCGCCTAATGTACAAAAGTGTTTGATGTGCTTGGTTTGTTTGAATTGAAATAATGATTTAGATGTTTAGAAAGATTCACTGGGCTATGTGCTCACCCCTTCTTTCTATCTTTTAGGTAATTGATTTACATAAAGACCATGAAAATTAGTTAGGTTCTTTTATTTAAAAAGTTTTTAATTTCTATGTAAGGGCATGTTGCCCAAGTTTTGAATCTTCCGTTGTAACAGTTTTTCTTCAAGATCAAATTATGTACTCAATTTTATTTAATTAATTGAGTTTATGAATTTCAGTTATTTCCTATACTATTGCCTTATTAAATTCTTAAATTTAAGTTATGTTCTGTTAAATACAATCAAGGCATGAAATAATTGAAATAGAAAGAAAGTCAAGTGTGTGTCACTTGTAAAGTAACACCGGCCCGGCCCGCCATTTGGTTTAGTCTACCATCAAGAGAATGGTGGTCATGTCCAATGCTTAAAGATACGGGGGTTGGGGTGTTACAAAGGTGGTATCAGAGCCTAGGTTTTAGGTGTCTTGGGCTATAAATAGAAAGTTAAGCCTAAACATGTGTTGATTAGGCTAGAAAATAGAAAGTCAAATCATTAGTTGTTTGACGAGAATTAGAAACCCAAATTAGGGCTTCACATTAAATTAAAATTTTAGTGCCCTACCTTTTATTTTGAAGACTAGTTTAGAAAGTGTTTTCGAAAAGGAAAAATATTTTGAAATGTTTTGTTTGGATACAAAGACTGCAAGTTGAGCTGATAGTGGGTAAGCGTTGTCCCGAGTAAAGCTAAATATTGAAAGGGAGGTGGATTATCCCACCCTAGAAAGCGCAGTTGCTAAGCAGACTTCGATCTCACCGCCCAATCTAGAGGTTGTCCTACCAGCTCATATGAGTAGTCGGAGTTGAAGAACACTCTTATTTTCTATAAAAGAAAACTAGAAGGTGAAAAATTAGGGCAAGCAAGTGAATAGAAGTCAAAAAGATGCCAAATATGGTATCTTGACTAGACAGAGGTTGTGAGTCAACCAGATTGAACCCTAGGTCCAGAAAAAGACCCTAGGTAGAAACGTGGTGTAGCTAGGGGTGGCACAGTGAATCAAAAGCATAAATCTCTAGGGCATAGGCTAGAGACGAGAACTTGTGTGAAAACAGAAAATTGTTTGATTAGGACACAAGACCGGGAAGCTTCTATATCTTTCGGTTTCTATGTAGTATGGGATGCATAGGAATTCGGGGGTATGGAGGAAGCCTGGACTTGGAGAATGATGGACCATGTGTGGAGAATGATCGGTAACTCTGGCAGAACGAGTTTCTCTATGCTCGCTGGTATGGGACGGTGGAGTATAGTGGGCTCAAGAACCATAGTTATCGAGACATTTGCAAAATTGTTTGGGTGCGACTCTGTTCTAGGTGAAAACCTAAGTGGAAGGGGTAGAGTAGTATGGGACACTTGAACTTGAAAGGCTTAGGTGGAAGCTTTGGACCTTGTTGTGCTAGCGTGATTGTGTGATTGTATGATATGCATGCTGTAATGTTTATTTGTTTTAAGACCAAATCCTGTACCCATGCATGAAAAGAACCTAGAAGAAAAACTTTTAGGCCACTAAACAAATCGAGAACCTAGAGACATGAATCTGGAGTCATGGTAGTACGGACGGAACGAAAACTTGAGGAAATGAATACAACATACGATGTAGAAAAGATGACCATTTCTCAAGTCTGGAAAAACACTTAGTATCCCAAAGATAAGAAAAGATGGGTGAGTACCCTAAATGAATGTCCTATTTGAAACTGCTATGATAGGATACTAAAGTGGTTTTGGCTTGTAGATAACGGAAGGAATCTAAGAAAACACCAATACTCCTTATCAAAGTAACCAAGGGGCAGATGTGGCAACAGCTTCTGTCCTATCACCAGAGATAATAGCAGAAATCACTCGACAGGTGGTCAAGCAAGTGATGAGGACTCTACAGTCACAGCCTGAGGTTCAGAATGAACTAAGAATGGGAATCAATGAACTAGTCATTCCTCTAAGACTAACCATGCCCAAAGGAACGACAATTGAGATTAATTCAATCAAAAAGGATATCCACTTCAAACGATTCGAAAGGGATAAAAACAAGAAACCACAATATGATCAAAAGACGGGAAAGGAAAGCAAGAAACAGAAACAAACTCATCAAACTGAAAAAGAACAAAAGAAGTAGGCTAAGAGACAAGGGTTATGCTATGTGGGCAGACAAAGGGGTCATTTTGCCATAAATTGCCCAACTGCACCTGTTCAGGCTCCTCAGCCTCAAGATGGTGAGACCAAGCTAGAATGTTGGTTGTTTAAACTCAAGAAGATCAAGACCCCCAGTAGAAACCCTCATAGTCCAGTGTTCTTAACACATGCTTAGAGTGTGTGGTTGCAAGGTGCAACTAAGGGATACTTTGTAATACCTTGAATTCTCTATACTCAATTAAATAAAATTTATCACCAATTCAGTAAAATTAGGTGCAAAATGAATTTGGGTTCATTTTAGGGCTAAATTTGGTTGGTTCCAAACTATCATTTAGTGACCTGTAAGGACCCAAAATAGTCTGAAACAAAATAAGGTGACATGAACCAACTAATTGGACAAAATATCCAAATATTAGAACAATTGGTCAAAATTAGGGTTTTCATTTGTCAAACGCCTTTCAGGGGTCCAAATTTGGAAAGAATTGACATTTAAGGTACTTCGGGCAATCGAAATTACTCGAAACAAAATGGAATGACATGAACTAACAAAATGAATGACATCCAAAAATTAGGACAATTGGCCAAGATTTTGATTTTCATCTACCTAGTGACCTCAGTGGGTCTTAAATAAAAAAAGTTTTTGAGGGGAAATCACATTGGGCCAAACCATACCTTAAAATTTGCATTAGGTTCATGTGATTCCAAAACTATAGTTTATAAATCATAATTCCTTATGAATAAGGAAATATTAATTTTTATTTGATTTTTGTGAACCCATGAAGTCATGGCCACCCTAAGCATGTGCAAGTAACATGGGTGGAACACCATAATCATGTGTACCCTCACCCTACCCTAAGCTCCATGGAACGTTTCCTTTATTTGAGTTCATTTAGAATGATCCCATGTGCCATGAAAATGATTAGGTATGCCACCCCTATGAGATGTCCCACTTAGTATTAAGAAACCATGAATGATTGATTCCATGTGCACTATGATGTGATCATATCACCATGCTCTACACACCAAAAACATCCCAAATAATCAAAATTAAAAGTTTCTAATTCAAGAATAAAAGTTGCTGAAAAATGTTTCTAAACACCCAAGGAACAAGATTATAGGTCTCTAATCCAAGAATAGAAGTTGCTAAAAAATATTTCTAAACACCTTAGGAACAAGATTAGAAGTTTCTAATTCAAAATAGAAGATCGTCAGATCTTGTTAATTTGGTATGCATAAGAAAATGAGCCAATTACCAAAACATATTGTAAAGTTGCCTTGCTCAAAGTATCACAGCTAGATTAACTTCCAATCAAACAATAGTAAGTATTTTAAATCCTTTTTGTGTTTACACATAAATAGGAAATCAAATAAATCTTATATCTTGTGTTTACACTAAGAATTGAAAACTAAATCAACCCACATTCGAAATCGTGTGCACACTCAATCTATGCATTCCAAAACGTCTCCATAGAGGAATGGAAAGATTTCCTAGTGTGAGCATGCCCAAACCGTCCTTTAGTGCTCATGAAACTCTATATAATCCCCCTCTTGCTCACATTCATCGCATCCCAAAATAAAGAGTTAACACTTTCCTTTTTGCTTGTTTTTGCCCTCTTCTTGGCAACCCCTTCTCACCTTCTTTGTTCTTGCTTTCAATTTAAGTGAGAAGTTAGGATTTATAGTTTTATTTTCTTGTTCTTGAAGTTCTTGTAGTTTTAAAAGTGATAAATAAGGGGAACCTTTGCCGGATTCAACAAGAAACTCATATTAAGATGGATGAGATTTCTTGAACTTCTACTTTGCTCTTTCAAATTTCTAGCATATTCATGCTTATTTGAATTCTAGTTTTCAGCATGTTTTAATTTAGTTTCAGCATGTTTAATCATATTTTAATTTTAGTTCAGCATGTTTTTATATTTTAATCACTCACGAGAGCATGTCATGCTTAGAATCCATATTTAGGATTTAATTCAATGTTTCAAGCATGTTATGTGATGTTTTCATGCTTTCTTGGTTGTTTAATATTTTGAAATTTATATTATGAATTTCTTTTATGATTATGTGATCTTAAACATAAAAAAGTGAAGATAAGAACCACATACCATCATAGTAGTTTAAGTGATGCTATGGGTGTTCTTTGCATATATTTAGTATATATGAGTAACATCACTAACTGTAGATGTGTTTTAAAATACTTGGAATATGGACATGTGATCCTTATTTCCAATGGAATGTGACAAGATGAATTGTCATTCCATCCCAAAATAGGAGTATTTTAATGAAGAACATCAAGGGTTTAAAATCCCTTTTGGTCAAATATACAACCCTAACAAGATATTATTTGAAACACTTAATGATTGTAAGTGATTGATTTAAATTAATAACTTAGTTGTTTAATGAATGATCCACTGGGCTATGTGCTCAGCCCTTCCTTTTATTTTTCAGGAATTTGAAATGCATGATCAAGCTTGCTAAAGAATTAGAAAGTCTATTTTTAGAAAATTTCTATGTAAGAGCATATTACACAAATTTTGAATAAAGACTTCCGCTGAATTTTTGTTTTAAATTTTAGAGTTATGTACTCTTTTTTTATTATATGAATTCAATAATGTATTTCTTATTTTACTTTGAATAAATAAATAGTTAGAAGTTTAACTTTATTCACTTGCATTATCCTGTTGAAAATTAAACTCAATGGAAGTGTATTTATGAGTATTTTAATAAAATTTAGAAACTCTAACTAGGGTTTCACTTTGAATTGAATGGAATATTGGAATGCTCTACCTTCTATTTTGAAAATGAGAACTATTTTGGAAACTATTTTCCAAAAAAAAAGAAAGATGTGTTTTGAAACATTTTGTTTGGATACAAAGACTATAAGTTGAGCTAATAGTGGATAAGCCTTATCCCATGTAAAATTAAACATTGAAAGGGAGGTAGGTTTTTCTATCCTAGAAAGTGCGGTTGCTAAGCAAACTTTGGTTTCGTCACCCGATCTAGAGGTCATCTTACTAGCTTGTACGAGTAGTCTGAGTTAAAGAACACATTTACTTTCTATAAAAGAAAATTAAAAGGTGAAAAATTAGGGCAAAAAACTAAATAGAAGTCAAAAAGGATGCCAAAATGGTGTCTTAACTAGACAGAAGGTTGTGAGTCAACCAAATTGATACCTTTGGTCTAGGAAAATAACCTTAGGTAGAAACTTGGGTGGATCAGTGGATAAAAAAAGATGTAAAATTTAGGACATAAGTTAGAAACTGAAAATGTATGAGAACTGAATCTTGTTTGGTCAAGACACAAGATCGTGAAGATTCTATGACTTTGGTTTCTATGTGGTATGGGACGCGTAAAAATTCAGGGTCATGGAGGAAGCCTTGACTTGGAGAATGATGGACCATGTTTGGTGAATGATTGGTAACTTTAAAAGAACTTGTTTCCCTATGATTGGCTAGTTAGGACGGTCAGTTATAGTGGGCTCAGGAAACCTTAGTTATCGAGACATTTGCGAAATTGTTTGGGTGTGACAATTTTCTAAGTGAAAGTCTAAGTGGAAGGGCTAGAATGGTATCAGACACTTGAGCCCAGAAACTTAGATGGAAGCCTAGAACTTTGCTATGCTAGCGTAAAATTGCCTAATTGTTTGATTGTTTGAAAAGCATGTATTGTTTATATATATGTCATATGAAACCAAGTCATATACCCAAGAAGAAACAAAAACCTTGAAGCATAAACTGTTAGATCACTAAACAAATCGAGAACATAGAGACATGAATCTAGAGTCATAATAATATGAACGTTTGACAAGGCAAATACTAACAACCTACTTGATTTGTAGACAATGGCTGGAACAAGAAGGTATGCTACTCGATCCACCACTTCTGATGAGACAGGGCAGAGGGATCGGTAAATACCGTCTGCCATGTAGGCTCGAATGGAAAACATGATGAATGAAGTTGCTCAGAGAGTTATGGATCATCTAATAAGGGCTTTACCCCAGATATTCCCTCAGGCAATGCATTCGCCTCAAGTACCTGAACCCATCTAGGTTCAACAACCAGCACCTGTGGCCCAAGATTCTGCACGTCAAAGGGCTTAAGAGGGTTTGTAGGATAAAAAATAGAGAAAGATGTTGATAGAGCTATAAAAGCTCCACCCTCCTTCATTTATGGCACTACAGATTGCATCTCGGCGGACCACTGGTACTAAGAGATGGAGGAAATTCTCAATGTACTGAAGGTGAGTGGGTTAAGACAGGTGGCACCAGCCACGCACCACTTCAAAGGACCAGCCAGAAGTTGGTGGTGTATGATGACGATGGACCCTAATACGAATGTTGATGTTATGAGTTGGGAGAACTTCACAAAGATCTTCTATGAAAAGTTCTTTCCAGAAGCAACCTTGAGCAAGCTATAGGAGGACTTTGTTCGATTAAATTAGAGGGACATAACTGTAGCCAAATATGAAAGAATGTTCATAAAACTAGCCAAATTCTCACCAGATCTAATTAGGGACGAGAAAAAGAAGGTCAATCGATTCGCACAAGGTCTTGAGATAGAAATCCAAGAGATATTGAATACTTGGGCCTAAAGACTTACAAGGACGTTGGAGAAAAGGCCCGAACACTAGAACAAGAACTCAACCTAGAACAAAGGTTGAAGGGGGCAGAATAAGAGGCCTGGGAATGAAAATAAACAAGAGGCTCAGAAGAAAAGAAAGAATGGTGGGAAAGCACCACATAAACAGAAATAGGGGCAAGCTAAGAATGATGTAATACCCTAAATTCTTTGTGTTCAATTAAATGAAATTATCATTTATTTAGTCAAATTTGAGTGCAAAATAAAATCAAACTCATTTTAGTGCTAAATTTGGCAGGTTTTCAAAAGTCTCATTTGGTGACCTTTAGGGACCCAAAACAACTTGAAATGAAGTATGGTGACACAAACCAACTAATGGGACAACATATCCAACAATTAGAACAATTGGTCAAGGTTACGGTTTTCATTTACCAAACGGCCTTCAGGGGGTCCAAAATAAGAAAAACTTGTCAATTAGGGTACTTCGGCGGGATGAAAATGACTCAAAATGAAATAGAATGACATGAACTAACAAAATGAATGATATATCCAAAAATTAGAACAATTGGCCAAGATCTGGATTTTCATTGCCTAGTGACCTTAGTGGATCTTAAATAAGGAAAGTTTTTGAAGGAAAATCATCTAGGACCAAACCATACCTTAAAATGTGCATTAGGTATATGTGATTCCAAAACTATAAGATATAAATCGTAATTTTATGTAAATAAGGAGATATTAATTTTTATTTGATTTTTGTGAACCCATAACGTCGTGGCCACCCCCACTTGATTGTGCACACCCACACCCACACCCACTTAAGCCAAAATCAGCCCAACCACGTATATGTGTGTGTGCACACATGTGAGCAACCCTATTTAAATAGTTCCTTGGAACCAAGATGAGCATCTTTGACTATTATATGGTGTCTTCTCAAATTTGATATTGTACACCCATGCTTGATGTCCAAGAAATAAGAGAATGGGAAAATATTCCTTTGGGTTTGTGTGATGAATAAGCAAAAAAATCAAAAAGGAAAGTTGCCATGAACACATATAGGACGTCCCATTTGAATTAGAATATGACTTAAACCACTTTTGGGTTCATATATAGTTAGGAAACAAGATTGTACTCATACCTTTTGAATTAGAAAGTCATCGTGGTCCCATTTGCCAACTATGAGCACACTTGCCCTCTTTCTGCAAACCATCCCCTTATGAGTTTAGAAACATGCCCAAATGTGGTGAGCTGCCCTAGCTGCCCTAGATGCCCCCTTGTGCTCATGAACACGTATAAATACCCCCTCTTGCTCACATTCATCTCATCCCAAAGCAAAAAGTTGACACTTCCCTCTTTGCTTGTTTTTGCCTTCTTCTTGGCACCTCTTCTCGCTCTCATTTCTTTTTTGTGTGAAAAGTTCTTATTTTAGTGTTTTAGAGAGTTGTTAAAGTATTTTTTTTCTCGTAATTAGAAGCTCTTGAAGTTCTAAAAGTGGTGGATAATGGTAACATCTACCGAATTCTACAAAGAAAATCAGATTAAGGTGGAAGGGATTTCTAGAACTCCTTCTTTACTACTTCAAGTCTTTAGTATATTCATGTTTGTTTTTAGTTTTCAGCATGTTTATATTTTAGTTTGAAGCATGTTTGATCAAGTTTTATTTTTAATTTAACATGTTTTAATTCATATATGATAACATAATATGCTTAGAAACCATGCTTAGGCTTATTTTTGAATTTTTAAGCATGTCGTGAATGTTTTCATGTTCTCTTGATCATTTAAATTATGATATTGTTTCATATTTATTTGAAATTAAATATGAGAAAGTAAAGATAACAATCACATACAGTCATAGTAGTCTAAGTGATGCAATGGGTGTTCTTTGCATGTACTTGTTGTATATGAGTAACATCACTAAGTGTGGATGTGTTTTAAAATACTTGAATCCAATGGAATATGACAAGATAAATTATCATTCCATCCCAGAATACGAGTATTTTAATAATGAACATCAAGGGATTAAAAACCCCTTTTGGTCAAATATACAACACTGACAAGATATTGTTTGAAACGCTTAATGTTTGTAAGTGATTGAAATTGGATGTATTTTTTATTTCAATTAGTAAATTAGTAGTTTGATGAATGATCCACTGGGCTATGAGCTCAACCCTTCCTTCTATCTTTCAAGAATTTGAAATCAAGCTTGATAAGGGATTAGAAACTCTATTTTTAAAAAGTTTCTATGTAAGGGCATATTACCCAAATTTTGAATAAAAACTTCTGCTAAATTTTTATTTTAAATTTTAGAGTTGTGTACCCTTTATTTTGATTATATGAATTCAATAATTTATTTCTTTATTTTATTTTGAATAAACAAAGAGTTTGAAGTTTTCCTTTATTCACTTGCATTATATTGTTGAAAATTAAACTCAATGGAAGTGAATTTATGAGTACTTCAATAAGTATTAGAATAAAGGAATTGTGATGCAAGTTGTGTACTTGTAAATATAAAATAAGACTCAACCTGCCTTGTGGTTGAGCTTAAATGTAATACCCCAACCCCCACATTCCTTGAGTTTTGGACATACCACAATTATTTTATTATTTGGACTTAACTAATTGGCAGGTTGGGTCATGTTACTTTACAAGTGACACATACTTGACTTTCTATTTTTCAATACCTCATGCCTTAGAATAAACTCAATAGTACAAATTCACCTTTAATAAAATCAAGCCAATTAAAGGTAAAGAAAAATTCAACTTCTTTATTAATAAAAGAAAGTACATAACTTTGTAATGTAAACTAGTACACCGTTGATCAATAATTTCAAAATAGAAATAGTAACTTTCTGCAGAAGTCTTAATCAAAATTGGGCAACAAGCCCTTACATTAAAAGAAAAATAGAAACTTGCTAAATAAAATATCCAATTTCCATGTCTTCATAATTTAATTCCCTGAAAATAAGAGAGGAAGGGGTGAGCACATAGCTCAGTGGATCTTTATCAAACAACCATTTTTCAAACTCAAAACAATAGCATATCCATAATTCAAACACTTGCATATATTAGGCGTTTTAAACAACCAATTGTTTAAAGTTGTAATTTAGACCAAAAGGGTTTTTGAAACCCTTGATGTTCTTAACAAAGTACCTCCTTAGAGTGAAATATGGCTTTTCTTAGCCAATTTCATTGGACTTTTGGACTTCAAGAGACATTACCCACCAACCAAGTACTTTGGTCTTAAAACCATATGAACTAATCATATAAAAAGAACATCTATAGCAACCCACATGTGTGCTATGATGGTACGTGGTTATTACCACCATCATCTTTGTTAAATCGCATATTTTAGAATCATAAAATAAATTTCAAAACATGAAACTAAAATAAATAAATTCAACATATAATCAAACTAAAAGCTCAATCATGGAACCCTCAAAATCATGCATCACATATTGAAATAAAACCTAAACATGATACTAGGCATGGCATGATTAATATGCATGCATAAATTCAAATATGAATCAAATCTAAAGCTGAAAAATATTTTAGAATGCTAGAACTAAAAATCTTTTGATTTTAAAAATATACACACAATGAACATGCTAGAACTTTGAATAAGAAAAAGGGGTGTTTAAGAAATCACTTCC
>JAJIYU010016611.1:0-12190 GCA_030144865.1 Tinospora cordifolia | reverse complement strand
AATAAATTCAACATATAATCAAACTGAAAATTCAAGCATGGAACACTCAAAATCATGCATCACATATTGAAATAAAACCTAAACATGATACTAGGCATGACATGATTAATAAGCATGCATAAATTCAAAAATAAATCAAATCTAAAACTAAAAATTATTTTAGAATGCTAGAACTGAAAATCTTTTGATTTTAAAACCATACACACAATGAACATGCTAGAACTTTGAATAAGAAAAAGAGGTGTAAGAGAAATCACTTCCACCTTAATATGTAGTTTCCCCCAAAGTTGAAGCAATAGTTCCCAATGCTCAAACACCAAGATAATCACCCAAGAAGAATCCCCAAAATAAGAACTTCTTAAACTCAAGAGAGAAAAGAAAAGTGAGAAGGGGAGCCAAGAAGAGGGCTTAGAGAACAAGATGACAATTCAACTCTTGTTTCTTGGAATGAGTTGAAGTGTGAGCATGGGGGGTTTATATAGGCTTCAAAAGTGTATAGAATGGCAAGTTTGTGGTGCTCTCATTGTAAGAAACTTGCTAATCCTTCAAAATTTCGTGCCCCCCCAAGCACAAGAGATTAGCAAGTGATTTTTTTGGAAATTTTTGAGATTTTAGAAACCAATTTTCAGATTTTTGAAGCACTTTTACTGATTTAATTCGGATTTTCAGTTATTTATCAGAGCAGCTTAATCGTAACCGTCGGATCTTCCTCGATCGCATCAACAGATCACGAATTCGTTTTTGCGGATGGATCTTCGGCCGTTGGATCAGGCGGGTTCGATCTCAAGCGTTGGATCATTCTCGAGTGCATCAACCAGATCACGGTCGAGATCAACGAAATCTGCATGGTCCGTCAGATCATCCTCGAGTACGACGTTCTGTTCGCGATGGATCGGAAGGCGTCTTTCTGGGCTGTTGGATTTGCATCGAGTTTCGCACGCGAATCTCAGATCGATCACGAAGTTGGATCCTCGAATCTCAGTGCTCGAATTGTCCTCGATCGCGCCACTGGATCGCGAACTCTTTTTCGCGTGTGCGTCGCCGGATTGGGTGGATTTGATCATGACCGTTGGATCAACTTCGAGCGCCTCATCGTTCGTGATCAACGAGTCGTGTCTAGATCGTCGGATTTGCCTCGAGTGTAGTACTCGAATTTTCGTTCGCGATCGATGCCGTGCGCCTCGATCTGGACGGTTGGATCGATCGTGTTGATTGCAGACCGTCAAATCTTGGTGATTCGGTGCTCCTAGATGTTGTTTAGGGCTTTGATCTCATTTGTTGGATTGAATAGATCGAGTTTGGACCGTTGGATGTAGTTTCTAATTACCAAATCACTTTCTAAAGCTTCTATAATCCGAATTTTAGCAATTAGACACTTTCTAATTGACAAAAACTTGGTTATATTATTGCCCAAATCATCTATTTTGCTAATCTTCCCCTTTTTAATTATTTAATATTGTATTAATTTAATATTTTTTTATTTCCTGAATATTTTTACTTATGTCATATTTCATTTTCAGATAATAATTTATGTAATTATACACTAATATTTACATGATGCTTTATTTATTTTTAATAAATACATGTACACTACATTTTTATTTAATTTTTTATGTACATATTCCCATAATATGTGGTATTTATTATGCTAACACACCCCTTATTTATTTGCATATTAGTCAATATGTGTATCATTTCTATTTATTTCTTAAGCAATTCCTTAAATTTTATAATTAATTCTACTAAACCTTAATTTTCATTTAATTATCAAATTAAGGTCTTATTTGCTTAATTTTTCTATATCTCTAATATATTTTATTTTTTTATGTGCCAACCCACAATTTGCACCCAACATTTTATTAAAATCTTTGAAATTAATTCACTTAACTTATTTTATTTATTTTAAATTATTTAACAAAATTCTGAGATATTACAGTTTTTTGGACAATCAATGACTTTTTGGTTTACGCTTGTCTAGATGGAGTATTAAAGGGTGTGTGGCATGTCCTACATGTCTCAAAGACACAAAAGCAATCAAGTTAAGGAATAAGATTTGATATATTGGTCGTAGGAGGTAATTTGTAACACCCCAGCTCCTGGACTCGGAGAAGCCGCAAAATGTCAAGGACTTGAGTGGAGATGCTTGCCCATCTTGCGAGAGAAGCCATACGTGCAGGTCGTCGTCCACTGAGGACCGGAGAGTCACTGTGGACCTCTCTCCTTAGATATGGTCCCGAAAGATAACCGACCTTCAGGTGTTACCTTTGAATTTGCTTTTGGACCACAGGTGGGCACCGAGAGTGAATCTCTTTTGGTTTGCGTTCTGACGGAATGACAAGTGAAGTATTTTGAAATGCCCTAATGTAATGACAGTGTTTGAATATTTTGTATTTTAGTCTGAATAATACTAGTGATGTTTTGTATGATCCACTGGGCTTTTAAGCTCACCCTACTTTCTTTTTCAGGTGAGATTTGATGCAATGCGAGTTGGCCATCTCCAGGTGACTCTGATTATTTTGTTGACCTCACTGGGGAGGTTGTTAAATGTCTTTTGTATATAATATTTTTTTGTATTTAATTTGAACTGTGCTTGTGCCCCTTCTCTTTGGACTAATCATCTTATTCATAACTAAATGTTTTAAGTTTAGGTTGTGTAAATGTTGAATTTAAAGCTTCTCATTCCACCTGTAACATATTGTTTTGACTGATTTCTGCGCACATTAATCGTTTCCTTTTACCTATGAACTCTCATTTGAAAGGATCTCTAGTTTATTTAAATTAATTTTTATTATTACTTGAAAGATGAATTGGAAAGACAATGTTCATAGAAAGAAAGAGACAGAGTAAAAACTAAATTAAGTAGCGCTCTGGTCCTCGGCGGATGACGACTTGCGCGTATGACTTTTCCTGCAAGATGGGCGAGCATCTGCACGCAAGGCCCCGACGTTTCGCAACTTCTTCGAGTCCAAGGGTCGGGGGTGTTACGAAGTTGGTATCAAAGCCCAGTTATTAGATGTACTGGGCTAGAATTAGATGGTTACTCTGATACCAAAGCTGGCATTAGAACTTAAGTTGTAGAAGCCTAGGGTAGATGTTTAAATAAATGGATAGATGTTACTTTAGGTGGTTAGATAACTAGAATATGACAGTGGTGCCAACGCATGCCAAGTTTACTTGTAGGCGAGATGCTTGTCCAGAGAGGTGTCGATGATGGTTTCATGCTTTTTTGGGGAGGTCCTTGGTGGTTTGATGCCCTTTCTTTTGGGGGGGGGGGAGTATCCCTGATGTTTTGGTGCCTACTCTGAGGAGGCATCCTTAAGGGTTGATGCCTGCTTTGAAAGTGTCCCTGGGGTAAATTTTGGACTGATGGTATCACAGGAAAAGTAGTGTTAGTGTTGATTCGGCGAAAGAAATTTTTGGGCCGAAGGATACCTTAGAGACCATAGATAGAAACTAGGTGTTTCCACGAAGGCATAGTGGATCACAAACCTAAATGAAAGCTTCTAGGACATAAGCTAGAGATTGAAAATGTATGAAAACAAACACTTGATTGGTCAGGACATTAGATCGGGATGATCCTATATCTCTGGTTTCTATGTGGTATGGGACGCATAGGAATTCGGGGATATGGAGGAATCCTGGACTTGAAGATTGACGGGCCATGTTTGGTGACTTTGAAAGAGTTTATTTCCCTATGCTTAGTTGGTATGAGACGGTCAAGTAAAGCAAGACTTGGGAGGCCTTAGTCGTCGAGACATTTGCGAAATTATTTGGGTGTGATAAAATCTCTAAGTGGAAGCTTGTGTCGAAGGGCAAGAGTGATATGTGACACATGAACTTGGTGCCATAGATGGAATGATGGAATTTCGCTACGCTAGCGTGAATTTTTTGATTGGTTGAATGTTTGATGCATGATGTTGTTGTTAATTTTGCTTCTAAAAAATGATTTTATTGCCATGTAAAAAGCCAAAAAAAAAAAAAAAATCTTGTACCCTGAAGATATACACCTGAGGACTTGAAATCCTTAAACAGAACCTAGAAGAATAAACTTGTAGGCCATAGAATAATCAAAAACTTAGAAACATGAATCTAGAGTCATGGTAGTACGAATAACACGAGAAAACGGGTCGCAATATAAGGAATAAGTACTTTGAAAGATGGAGATTATCACAGGTTGAAGAGGCACTTGGTATCTAGAGTGTTGAGAAAAGGAATCGTGTGGCCCAGATTGAAATTGAGATTTAATATGAATACCTGTAAATGTTGAAAAATTGTCTTTTTCATTGTGATTGAGCTACTGGATAGTAAAAATGGCTTTTGACTTGTAGATAATGGTAAAAGCTAGAGGAAATGCAAGAAGGGATGCCGTTGGAAATAAGAATACAGATGAATTAAGGCAGAGGGATGAGGGGACCCCAGTGGTAGCAGCACTAGTAGGGGCTATGGTGATGCTCGAGATGATCACTGAGATCACTTAGAGAATAGTGGAGCAGGTGGTGAGGATCCTGCAACCACCGACACCTTGTAGTCAAAGATAGAGGTACAACCCTAGCTTCAAACTCATCAGATACCGATTCTCACTGGTCCAGTAGCACAGGGCCGACCAATAGTGGATGGCAGGAAACAAAAGGACTTATTGATCGACTTTCAAAGTTGCGACCTACTACGTTTGAAGGGATGACCGATCATGTGGCAGCAGACAGATGGTTTATGGAGATGAACAAGCATTTGAATGGTATGAGGGTTACTAGATCCAAGAGAGTTGCACGAGTAGTGCATCAGTTTGTAGGACCCGCCTATCATTGGTGGGAGATGATTATGAATGACCCTATAGTAGATGAGTCTGTCATGACATGGGAGTAGTTTAAGGCTATATTCTATGGTCACTTTTTCTCCACGGTGAAGACCAGACAGTTATAGACTGAGTTCATATAGCTGACTTAGAAGATCATGACAGTAGCTAAGTATGAGTAGAGATTTACCGAGCTATCTAGGTTTGTCCTAGAGCTAATTAGAGACGAGTAGTCCAAAATCGATAGATTAACTGAAGGATTGAAGGTAGAGATCAAGAAGATTATAACTCCTCTGAAGCTAACTACCCTGAGAAAGATAATAGAGACAGCTTTAGTCGAGCAAGACCTTGAGTATGAACATGCATTAAGAAATAGAAATAAGAAGTCATAGCCAGGTTAGGCTATGAGAGCCTCGTAGAATAAGAAGAGTAGGCAGGATGGGTACAAAACCCCACAGGCTTAGGGCTAGACACATACTTATGATAGACAACCGACCTAGTAGGCATGACCAGATCGTGTGATTGACGATCAAAGGGAGAGGGCTAAGAAACAAGGGTTGTGTTTTGTGTGCAATTAGAGAAGACATCTTGCTAGGTATTGTCCTACTAGAGCGCCAACTCCAGCCCCTCAACAGTAGCAACAAACACATGGGCAGAGTAGTCGCCCACAGTAGAGGCTGCACCCACAATTCCAGCCATAGCAAAGAAATTAGGCCTGACCGTATGCTGTAGACACCCAAACTGATCCCACTCTAGCAGTGGAAGGTATGTTTCTTTTGGTTGGCGTCGCTATGCAGGTTTTGTTTGATTTGAGTGCCACTAGATCCTTTATTTTTTAGTTACTAGTGGATAAACTACAATTGGTAACAACTCCGTTGTCAGTGACATTAGATGTAGCCACACCAATCTAGGCTACAATGATTTTGAGGAGATATTGTAGAGGTGATCTCAAATTTGGAGACAAGTTGATTTTAGTTGATCTATGTGCACTCCACTTTTATGGATTGACGTGATATTGGGTATGGATTGGCTGAGCCAATATCAAGCACAGATCGATTACCATAGAGAAGAGTGACTGTGAAGTTACCTTCGGGTGAAGTATTAAAGATAAATGGGGATACGCAAAAACTACCAAGGAATCCTATGTTAGCTATGTTGTACACTATAAAACAGAAAGATGACTTCAGACAATTAATTGAAGGGGATGCAGATATGTCAAGAGAGACACTAGGTGTACCTATTATATAGGAATTTATCGATGTGTTCCCAGACGATCTACTTGGATTTCCACCCCATAGACAAGTGGTGTTCAAGGTCGAGTTGTATCCAGACACTGATCCCATAGCGATTCCACCCTACAGAATGGCACCTGTGGAATTGATCGAGTTGAAGACACAATTGGATGAGCTTCGCGAGAAGGGATTTATTAGACATAGCAAATCGCCATGGGGAGCCCCAATACTATTTGTGAAGAAAAAGGATGGACCTATGAGATTATGTATGGACTATAGGAGGCTAAACCGAGTAACGATAAATAATAAATACCCTCTACCCAAAATAGAGGACCTATTTGCTCAGTTAAAGGGAGCCACTCATTTCTTCAAGATTGATATAAGGTCAGGGTATCATCAGTTGAGGATTAGGGAGTCTGACATATATAAGATGACCTTCAGAACTCAATACAGGCACTTCGAGTTCACAATGATGTCGTTTGGTTTAACCAACATGCCTACTGCATTAATGGATCTGATGAATAAAGTTTTCAAACAGTACCTAGATCATGTTGTCATGATATTTGTAGATGACATTTTGATCTACTCCAAATTAGAGGCTAAGCAAATGAAACACTTGCATATTGTTTTGGGGGTATTGAGGAGAAATGAACTATATGCCAAGCTTAGTAAGTGTGAGTTCTGGATGAAAAAGTTCAAGTTCCTCAGCCACGTTATTTCAGTTGAAGGGATATCAGTAGACCTTGAGAAAGTAGAGGCGGTATCAAACTGGAAGCAACCAACTAATGTCATGGAAATCGGAAGCTTCTTAGATTTAGTTGGATATTGTTGCAGGTTCATCCAAAACTTTTTTAAACTTGCTGGACCAATGACTAAGTTAACTAGGAAGAGAGAAAAGTTCTTCTGGAATGATAAGTGTGAACAAACATTCCAAGAACTGAAGAAAAGGTTAACTTCAGCATCCATTCTAGTCACAACTACCCATGGTGTGAAGTACACCCTATACATTGAAGCTTCGCTAAATGGATTAGGTGCAGTGTTGATGCAAGAGGGGAAGCATGATCTGGAGTTGCAGTAATTATTTTTGCACTAAAGATTTGGAAACATTACCACTATGAGGAGAGTTTTGATTTATTTTCAGATCACAAGAGTCTTAAACACATTTATACCCAGAAGGAATTAAATCTTTGATAGTGGAGATGGATAAAATTCCTAAAAGACTATGATTT
Organism: Tinospora cordifolia; assembly: GCA_030144865.1. Lineage (NCBI taxonomy): Eukaryota > Viridiplantae > Streptophyta > Magnoliopsida > Ranunculales > Menispermaceae > Tinospora > Tinospora cordifolia. The sequence continues at coordinate 4,937 of JAJIYU010016611.1, read as the reverse complement.
TTAGCTGCACTACTATTCGAAAAAGGCCAATGTGGTGGTCGATGCACTCAATAAAAAATTCAGCAAGAAGGATGAAGAAAAAGGGCAGATGTATCAACTGATCAGTGAGTATAACTTGGGTATGACTTTGGATGAGGAGCGAATGTACTTGAATGCTGAGAATTGCCAACTGGATCTCTTACACCAAATTAGAGATGAGTAGAAAAGTAACAAGTAGATTATTGATTTGATAGATGGTTTCAAGCAAGGTATGCACACTGACTTTAGAATTGATGCAGAGGGTATACTGAAGCTTGGACATAGAATCTGTGTGCTGGGAAGTGGGTAGAGCAGAAAAACCATCCTGGATGAAGCTCATCAGACTAAGTACACAATGCATCTAAGAGGTGATAAGATGTACCAAAACCTCAAGAAAACCTACTGGTGGATAGATATGAAAAGGGATATAGTCAAATATGCCTCCAGATGCTTGACTTGTCAGTAGGTAAAAATTGAGCACAAAAAACCTTCAGGGATGTTGCAACCTCTTCCAATACCAGAATGGAAGTGGGACAATATTGCAATGGACTTCGTTAGTAGCCTGCTTAGGAATTAGAAAGGAGAGGACAACGTATGGGTAATTGTGGATTGTCTGACAAAGGTAGCTCATCTTCTACCCATTCGATCTACAAATGTAGTGGAAAAACTTGGAGAACTATATGTCAAAGAAATTGTAAGACTGCATGGTGTTCCCAAGACTATTGTGTTAAACAGAGATTCCAAGTTCACGTCTCAGTTCTGGCAAAGCTTGCAGAACAAGCTAGGAAGCAGACCCACCATGAGCACTACGTTCCATCCTCATACTGATGGACAATCTGAGAGGGTCATTCAGATATTAGAAGATATGTTGAGAGCTTGTGTCCTTGATTTCAAGGTAATTGGAGTAAGTAGTTACATTTGGCAGAGTTCGCCTATAATAACAATTATCAGGCAAACATTCGGATGGCTCCATATGAAGCGTTCTATGGCAGAACCTGTAGATCACTATCTTATTGGGCAGATGTTGAGGACTAGATACTCATAGGATCGAAGTTGGTAGAGGAGATAAATATTCAGGGAAAGAAGATTCAGAAGATACTAGCTGTAGCTCAGAGTAGGCAGAAAAGCTATGCAGACAAGAGAAGAAGATCCTTAGAATTCCAGCTAGGTGACAAAGGTTTCCTGACGATCAGCACACTGAAGGGGATCAAGTAGTTTGGAATCAAGGGGAAACTAGCATCAAGATTCATTGGTCTATTTGAGATACTTAGACGGGTTGGTGAATGCGCTTATGAGCTGGACTTACCAAATTGAATGTCATCAATTCAAATGTATTCCATGTATCAATACTGTGGAAGTACGAGCCAGATCCATCTTACATCATATACTGGAGGAGATCATATTTCAGGACAATGCAACTTACGAGGAATCAACAGTTAGAATACTAGACCGTAAGGGGTAGAGTCTCAGGACCAAGGACATTCCTTTGGTCAAAGTGCTATAGAGGCATCATGGTTTGGAAGAGGTGACCTGGGATTTGGAGAGCGAGATGCGAACGAAGTACTTAAACCTCTTCACCAGAAACACCTGACAGAACAACATCAAACAAATAACCTATTCTTTTAAATTTCAAGGACAAAATTCTTTTAAGGGGGGTAGGTTGTAATATCCCAAAAGTCTATAAGACCTCTACATCACTAGTGAATAGTTAAAAATAAAATAATAAATTTAATAAATAAGAAAATAGTAAAGATACTCAAAAATCATGTAGAATAAGTCCAAATAAACCTAGAATAAATATAAGAATGATATAAATTTGAGAAGCACGAGAAATGACAAGGAGAAAATGCAAAAAAAACCATAACTTCACTGATTACCATGATAATAAAAATGATTATTGTGGTAATGCCGGACGAACCCATAAAATGAAAAAAATATGGTATCATCCTGGTTACCGCAGTAATCTTTGTTTTGACCACGGTAATGTGTGATTTTCTATAAATACACAATGTTCGTGCAAAAACCCTAAATCTCAGTTTCATGCGCCACAACTTGGCGTTTTCTCTCCTAAACCCTATCCTAGCCTTCCAGTCTTGTTTCCTAAAATTCCTTTTGAGTTTTAAGGGAGATTAAGCTCATTTAAACCCCTCTCTAATGGTTTGCAAGCTTAGATCCATGAAGAACAAGTTCCACCAAGAAGAAAATCCGTGGATGTGTTGTTCCAAATGGCTTGGACTCAGGTAAAATCACAAAAACCCACTTGAAATCTTGGTTTTTTAGCATTGTGAATCATTTGTTAAGTGTATACTCGTTCCTTGAAGCACAAGTGATTTGAGGGTTGCAAGACTTCTCATTAGTGAGAAACAGAGAGGAAGGATGTAGAGCTCCAAGGTATAAAGATTTCTTCTAGTTGGATGTGTGTTTTTAAGTTAAATGTGTGTGTATTAGAGTGTTAAACACATAGAGAAACCACAAACAGGGCAATGCACACAAAAGCGTTGCATTTTTTTGAAAATCCCGTAGTTATTGCTGTAATGGACCACGGTAACATACACAGAACACGAACCCCATTGGTTACCACGGTAATTGACTGTGGTAACGTGTTGAAAAAAAATGAGTTTGCGCATAGGTTACTGCAGTAACCGACATTGTGTACACCGCAAAATACCAATGTAAGGGACTTACTATTTTGAACATGTTATGAATGCTTTAAACTCACATTATCTTGATATTAATATCTTATAGATTAAAGATCTAAAAAACATGCGATGAGGTGCAAAGGCACAAGGGAAGGAAATACAAGGTGGGTGTGCTTACTGCACTCTCTACTATTATTTGGATTTTAAATACTAAACATGATGCTTGTCAACTTTAAAAGGAGTGATTATTGATTAAGTACTGAGATTACATGCTGATTGTTTTAAATCTGTAATGATCACATGCCTAGATGACAAAAAGGATGTTAGTTATAGTTAAATCACATGATGGTTTTATGTATTTGTTTTACATGTACCACAAAGTAATATTTGTGATGAATGATTTTCGTACAAGATTTGAGATGAAATGTGAAATTAAAGACGATTAAATTAAGGCCTTAAAACTCCACATACCGGGGCAATGATCGGCTTTTGGGTGTCCCTACCCGAGCTGATTATGACAACTGATTGCGTTTTTGGGTGGAGAGTCACTGTGGACCTCTCTCCTTAGATGTGGTCCTAAAAGGTAACCAACCTTCGGGTGTTACTTCTGGATTCGCTCTCGGGCCACAGGCGGGCATCGATAATAAATCTCTTTCGATTTGCATTCCAACGGAATGACAAATGAAGCGTTTTGAAACGTCCTAATGTAATGAAATTGTTTGCATGTTTTGTATTTTAGTTTGAATAATACTAGTGTTGTTTTGTATGATCCACTGGGCTTTCAAACTCACCCCACTTTTTTTTTTCAGGTGAAATTTGATGTAGCGCGAGTTGACCATCTCTGGGTGACTCCGATTATTTTGTTGAAAACCTCACTAGTGAGGATGTTAAATGTCTTTTGTATATAATATTTTTCTGTATTTAATTTGAACTAGGCTTGCACCCCTTCTTTTTCGAGTGATCATCTTATTCATAACTAAATATTTTAAGTTTATTTCAAAAATCTTTGGATTGTACAAATGTTGAATTTGAAGCTTCTCATTCCACATGTAACATATTGTTTTGACTGATTTCTGCACACATTAATTGTTTTAGACTTGAACATTTAAACTCCATGTTCTTTTTTTAAAATTTTACTAATCGTTTCCTTTTGCCTGTGAACTCTCATATAAAAGGATCCCTAGTTTATTTAAATTAATTTTATCATTACTTGAAAGATGAATTGGAAAGATAATGTTCGTAGAAAGAAAGAGACAGAGAGTAAAAAATGAATGAAGTCGCGCTTCGGTCCTTGGTGAATGACAATGTGCGGATATGGCTTTTTTTGTAGGATGAGCGTGCATCTCCACGCAATACCTTAACATTTCGCGGCTTCTGGGGTGTTACATACTTGCTCAAATACCTTAGGTGGAAGAGAAGTAAAGAGTTTTATTAGCGTCTTGAATTAGATGATCCTCCAAGGCAACAACCTAGTGAAGATATGCAAAAGTTGAATGATGTACCTAATATCATTTTTGGAAAGGCTCCTAGTAATGATGAAAAAAAGTGAAAGCATAGTCAATTGGAGCATAATTGGTTGAAGAAAAGCGAACTCTTCCAATTAGTGTATTGGCCAAAATTGAAGTTGTGACACAACTTAGATGTCATGCATATTGAAAAAAATGTTTGTGAGAATGTACTTGGAACTGTACTTAATATAAAAGGTAAAACGAAAGACATTGATAAAGCTAGTAATGATTTGGAGGACTTGGGAATATGTAAAGAGTTGTGGTTGAAGAAATTATAAAATCATAAAACCACATGCATCATACTCTTTGTCAAAGGATGAGAAGATAAAGTTCATAAATTTTCTTGAATAAATTAAAATGCCAGATGGGTATGGATATTCCAAAATTACAAGTGGTGACAAATGATGGAAGACTCTTTGGTATGAAAACACATGATTGCCATTTTTTATTGCAATGACCATTGCCTATTGGTATATTGCCTTATTTGAATAATGATATTTGATTAACTTTAATTGAGGTATGAAGTTTTTTTCAAGCAATATGCTCAAGGATATTATATGCGAATGACTTGGAAGAGTTGAAAAAAGGAATTATGTTTGTGCTCTACAAATTTGAACACATATTTCTTCCGTCATTTTTCTTAGTAATGATACATTCATGCGTGTGTAATACCTTGAAAAGATCTTGAAATTTAAAAAAAAATGTATATATATATATATATATATATATATATATATATATATATATATATATATATATATATATATATATA
>JAJIYU010016610.1:0-12068 GCA_030144865.1 Tinospora cordifolia | reverse complement strand
ATGACACTATCATTATTATTAACTTATTCAAATTTATTTATTCAAATAATATTTTTTCCCACGTGATATTATTTATACATGTATATATGTGTATAATACATGCTTATATACACATACGTCACATTCACGTGTTATGAAAATTCAGGTTATTACATTTCTGCAATAAAATCTTCAATAACCTTCTCACTAAATACGGAGTGCGACACAAAGTTGCATTGCCTTATCATCCGCAGACTAATGGGCAAGGTGAAGTGTCTGATCAAGAAATGAAGGCAATATTACAAAAGACAGTTGGAACAAACCATAGAGATTGGGCTCTGAAACTAGACGATGCATTGTGGACATACCAGACAGCCTTTAAGATGCCCATTGGCATGTCTCCATATCAATTGTTGTATGGAAAGTCCTGTCACCTGCCTTGTGAATTAGAGCATAGAGCCTATTGGGCCATCAAGAAGTTGAATTTTGATGCAAAGGTTTGTGGAGAGAACCATCTACTTCAACTTGTAGAACTTGAGGAGTTTCATCGTGATGCTTTCGAAAATAACACTATCTACAGAAAGGACGAAGAAATGGCATGGCCAACTCATTGAGAAAAAAGAGTTCAAACCCGGCCAGCAAGTGTTGTTGTTTAACTCACGATTCTAGTTGTTTCCTAGAAAACTCAAGTCTCGTTGGTCAAGACCTTTCCTAGTTACATAAGTTTTCCCATATGGTGCAGTGGAAGTGCAAAGCTTGCTTGATGGCCACAAATTTAAAGTGAACAGTCAGAGATTAAAGATATTCTACGGGGGGCCAAAATAGACTGTGGAGATGGCAGAACTTAAGGACTGAAACGCGATATCCTCATCGAGCTAACGATGTTAAACACAACGCTGAGTGGGAGACAACCCACTACTAATTTCTATTTTCTTGAGTTCACGTTGTTTCTATTTGTTTTGTTTCATTTTTCTAGGATCCATATAGGTGTTAACAACTAATTTCAATGTATACTTTAGGCTATTATTTTCCTTATTTAAATTAGTTGAAGGCTATTTAGTTTGATATTTTGATTGAATACACAATTGGATGTTTCTGTTGAGGTATCTACATTTTGATGCTCTTGATGGATGTTTTTGATGTTTTGGCTATTGGCTTTTGGACTAGAACACTTTGACTTGTCTAGAATTATTTGAGTATCTAGTTTTGCAAAAGATAAGTGAAATTTGTCCTGTTTCAATAATCACATTCTTTTTATCAAGTGTTGTTTTCCTTACCTACTAATTTTATTATTGTAGGCCTTCTCGAATAAAACATCCTGGTTCTAAAGGGAAGCAACTAGCACCACCTCCACCTCTGGCCGATCGAGCTCGATTCCGAACTACTACAGCAAAATAGTGGTTCAATCTCATCCATTCTAACTGCCATCTGATACTGAAGCAAGGTATAATGTTGATGTAAGAGGAGTGTAACATTGGCATTGATATAGTTGTAGCTGCTCGCCATTGGGAGCGACTAATTCAGACACCCTCTATGACAGTAATTCCCATAGTCCAAGAATTCTATGCCAACGCTGCTAACCGAGAGGGCACGACAGTTTGGGTCTGTGAGAAGTGGATCCAGTTTAGTGTAGCTGCTATTAACGAAGTATACAGTCTTCCCGTTGACTTGCCAGACGAATATTACATTGTCCTACCCCACTTTGATCCAGATGACATACTGAGGACTCTCTGTGTTGACGGGGCTTACTGGATTCGCTACAATGATAGGCCTATTAACCTTGTGAAGACAATGTTTCATAAGCTGGCAACGGTTTGGCTTTATTTGGTTTGTGCTAACCTTCTTCCCTCATTAGCCATTAACAAGGTAACTGTAGAGAGGGCAATGCTAGTGTATTGCATCATGAAGGGGCTACCAATCAATGTTGGGACAATCATCTCCGGTTCTATCCAGTCTTCCATAGACAAGATGAATGTTGGACTTCCCCATCCTACCCTCATTACCGAGCTGTGCATAAGAACTAGAGTAGTTTGGGAAAGGAGTGAGCCCCTGTTGAAGATGAAGGATTACATTGCAGTGAAGATGCTCACCACCACTCCAGCTAAGCGGCGCAGGGCCTCTACAGAGTCCCCACAACCACCAGCTGACTCAGCCAACACTACAACAGCTCCTGCTCCTTCGACTAGCGCGCCACCATCCTCTTCGACTGTTGTTGAGCCATCATCATCTACCACACCACCCTCTGATCCTCACATTATGATGCGTTGGATGGCCTACATCACTCAGTAGCTACACCGCTCCGATCCAACCATGGCACAGGCCCATCCTCCTCCTTCTTGTTGCATGCCCTACATGTCTATGACATGCTGTGTGCCTCCCCCCCGACTCCACCAATGGTTGATGATGAGGATGAGGATGATGATGATGATGATGATGGAGGGGATGAGAATAACTTCATCACAGAGGCTAAAGTTTTTGGAGAGAACATCTGATTTCCAATTTTTCTTTCCCTTTTCTTTGTCTTTGTTTGCTTTGAATTTTACTTATGTCGACAGTGGATAATTATTTTTGATTATGAGTATGCATGTGGGTATAATTTGGAGTGTTAGCTCAGTATTGTCAATGAAAGTTGGGCTTCTATTTCTATATGAGTATGCATGTGGGTATAATTTGGAGTGTAAGAGATGAAATAAGTTTGGGGGAGCTATGAAACAAGGTTGTGAGCATGAATGAATAGAACAAGGGATTGAACAGAGAGGATAAGTTTGTATTGAAGAAAATCAAACAAAAGAGGTTGGTATTATTGCTATGAATGCACACTTGAGTTAGTATGAAATTCCTGATTTACTTGCACCTTGAGCCAGACCATGTTACAACCTAGAGAAAAAACCTCTGATTCCTACAATAATCTGAACTAAGTAGAGGATAAATAGAGTAAAGAATTGAGAGGATCTGTGTAATTAGGTATTAGGAAAGGATTTCTATGAGTGAGATAGTGACCCGCAAATCATCGACAAAGTCTAAAATGATTGAGATACTGACAAATGAGATGATGAAGTTAAGGAAGAATGGCGGATAAACTAAAAATCTAGATAACTTGAATGACCTTAAGGATGTGTTAATGAATCATATTGCAGAGATGGAAGATAGAGGTCACAATGATGAGTGAAAATGAATTTATTTTTATATGGCATGGGATAACACCTTAGATTAGAGTCATTGTTCAAGGACGAACAACAGTTTAAGTTTGGGAGTATTTGTTAGTTGCACAGTAAGCTAACATTAGTATAGGTAATTTATTGCATTTTATAGGAAATTAAAAGGAAAATTAGACAAAGTTGTGCATAATTAGTAGCATGAGCATTTAGATTAGGGAATTGTATGTTTCATTGCATTTTAAGCCTTGTTTTCATGATTTATAGCTTTTTGATGAGAAAATGATGTCCGAAGAAGGATTTCTAGTGTGGTACAGGTTCAGGATGAAGCCAAGAGAGAATTGCATCACGTAGAGGCAAAGAAAAGTGGAAATCAAAAGGAAAGTATCAAATTACCGCGATAGGATAACTGAGGATCAAGGTAGGCGAAGGAAGATAGAGCAAAGAAATAACTCACTAGTTACTGCGGTCGGTGGTCCAGTGACCGCAGTAACCAGAACGTGATTCGAACAAAAATAGGCTGACCGCGATACACAGAATAGAGGAAATTCGAGTTTTTATTAAAGGATGATGCTGACCGCAGTCACTGACCACAGTCACACGATTAATTATCGAGTTTCTCATATTTTTAGGTTTTTTTTAGTGTGGGCCTATAAATAAGAAAGAGGATTAGAGTCTAAAGATACCCAATTTGGAAAAACTCGACTGTGACAGTTCAAGAGGAGAAAAACAAGAGGTTCAAGAAGGATTTGAGAAGTGAGACCAAGTTTTGAGTATGTTTAACTTTGTTTATTACTTTTTTATGCTTTCAATTAATTTGATGTCAAGTTAGTTAGTTTTAAATGTCTTGGATGTAAATCTCCAATGTGTAAACTATGATTTTTTTTTTTTTGAAGTTATTGATTTAAAAACATTATTCTATAATGTGTATGCTTAATGCTTGATGTTTACTGGCTATAGACATGATGAGTTCAAATCATTAGACTAACTCGGGAGAGAGGTTTAATGGTAGGTTGTCACAGTATAGACCTAGATTAGTTGATTGACAGGATGGTTGTTAATTGTTCAGGGGGTTGCATGAGATTGCCAATCACATAATGTTAGGTTGTTGATTAAGCGCCTCGAAACAGGGCATTATAAGATAATACTAATAGAAGTTGATGCACTTCAGGAGAGGGTTTCAGTTACAGGTGCTATAACTCATGATGCAGACATTTCATGATCTGAAATAAGAATCATAGGCATACAACAGAGTTCACTATCTTAGACAACCTTTCCATATAATTTTCGAAAACACAATTTTACTGCTTTTGACTATTTAAGTTCTTGTTCAGAAATTGACAACTCAACTATAATCAGAGCTTGATAAAATGAAAACCAACATTAAATTAAGATTTAAGATACTTTAATAAATTTCATTTCCTAAGGACGATATCCGGACTCACCGGTTATTACTAGTGCGAACATGTATCGAACATGTATACTTGCAAGGTTAGCAACAATTATATAAATATTTATGATCTATTATCTATATATTATACAAATATAAAAAGTATACAACAATTTTTAAATAAAGAGCAATCTGTAACAAACCTATAACACTTCATTGTGAAATAACAACAAATTTTCTTTCCAAAAACGTAGCTTTACTTTCGTTAAAAGAAGAAGAAGAGCTCGACATCATGGCCTTTGCTGCGAATCAAAAGCTCAAGTTGTCATAACAGGAATGGCCTTTGAACTCACCCTTTCTCAGTGTGTCCTTTGCAACTTTCGTTTCTCTCCAAGGAAATTCCCATATGACTAAAAAAAAAACCCAGAAAGCATACTTGTTCTCAATCACAAATGTGCAATCTTTGCAAACCAAGCCCCACATAATGATCGAGAAAAATGAAGAACAAGAGTCACAGATCAAACACCCTAAACCCACAAAGGTAGTGGAAGAAGAAGGCATTTTGCAAATCTAAAACTCTAAATCGATTGAAGAAGAAGAAGAAGAAAAAGAGGATGACGTTTTGCACATCCAAAACCCTAAATCAGTTGGAGAAGAAGAATTGAAGAATCAAAGCTTAAAAATAAATAAGGTCGATGAAGACTTATAGATTGAAAATCTTAAGGAGAATGTGAGAGATGTTCGAAGAAGGTCTTACGAGTGAAACCCTCATTAATCGAAGAAGAAAAGAAATGGAGAAGGAAACAATGTACATAAAAATAAAATAAAATTGTTAGGCCATCTCATAGCGCTGGCTAGGGCCAACCATATGCCATATCACAAACTCATATATGATTAGGCTAAGATGATCTTCTCTCCATTAATTAGCCAACTTATATATAAGACTCAATTATGTTATAAAACAGAGCAACCATACAACAATTCTATCATAACAGAGATTAAGTCATAAAACAGAGTAACCGTTGTAACATCTCGAAAAAAAATTCATATGAAATTTAAATTTTTATTTAAAAAATTATACAAAATTGACAAATGAAAATTTTGGCAAGTCATAGTTTACCTAAATGAGGAATATAAATCAATTTAGTGGATTTTTGGAAGAAAATATATGAATGTAATGTATATTATGGGATATCATAGCCAAAAATACAAGGATATGTGCAATTTTTTATGAAAACAAGATTAGAAAGTCAATTGGGATCAAGATTTGGCAAAAATCCGAAAAGAAAGCAAGAAATTCGACTGAAAAATCAAAAAAATAAACTTAATATACATCCAACGGTCCACAATCAATCTGCCAAATCCAACGAACGAGATTAAAGTCTGCACCAACGCACGAGCTCACTGAATCATCAAGATCAAACGGCCACGATCGAATCCATCAAATCCAACGGCTCACAACACAGGCGCAAAAACAAAATCACCAAATCGAACACTGCACTCGAGGATGATCATGCGGCCAAAATCAATTTCGTTGATCGCGAACTGAGATCTGCACACCGTGATCGAGGATCATCTGATGGTCCAGATCAAAGTCGCTTTAGTTAATCGCAAATCGTGCTGCGCTCGAGGAAGATCCAACGGTCCAATCAGAGACGTGTTTTGGATTGATCGCGAACTGTTGATGTGCTTAAGGAAATCCAACAGCCAAGAATCAAAGGCTCCGATTTTCGTTGATCGATCCGAGATTAATCCGATGGCCGAGATTAAAGGATCCGAAATTAAAAAATAAAATTACAAAAAAAATGAAAAATTCAAAAAAAATTCGAAAAAAGGTTTCTAAATTCGAAAATTATTTCTAAAATTCGAAAAAATTTAAAAAATACTCATTTTACTCTAAAAATTAGAAAGTACGAAATTAAAGAGAATTAGGGTGTTTTATTCAAAGAAAAACTCAAAACTTTCTATTTTCTCCCTTTGAAAACCTATATAAACCCCCCTAGGCTCTTAATTTCTTCATTCCAAAGATAAGAGTTGAAATTGTCTCTTATTTTCTAAGTCTTCTTCTTGGCACCTCTTCCCATCTTCCCTTCTTGCGTGTGACAGAAGTTTTTCTCTCGAATTGGGGAATTAAGTGGGGTGATCTTCATTGGCACTAGTACGTGGGGGGAATTGTTGTCGAAATGTCGGAATAAAGCATCACAAGGTGGAAGTGATTTCTTGAACACCCTTCTGTTCTTATTTAAATTCATGGCATGCTCATTGTTTGTGTGTTTTTCATTGAATTCAAAGATTTTCAATTTCAGATCTAAAATTTTAAATGTTTATTTCAGTATTTCAGTTTTGATTCATGTTTGAGCAATCATATCATTCATGCCATGTTAGTATCATGCTTAAGCTTTTAAATTAAAGTATGATGCATGTTTTATGAGTGTTTCATGAATTGACTGTGTATATTCTGAATTTTAGTTTGATTTCATATTCTGAAGTTTATTTTATGAGATCATGATATGAGAATTAATCTAAGACGATAGTGACAATAACCACGTACCATCATAGTGGTCAAGGTGACACTATGGATGTTCTTTTCATATGAGTGAGGTCATATGATTTTCAAACCTAAGTACTTGAGGGTTGTGTACCATTGGTGGGTCACCATGTGTAACAGGCTGACGCCGACACCTGCCACTAACGGGTTGATGCCGAGTGGGCCCTATTTACTTAGTTAAGAACATCAAGGGATTAAAGGCCCTTTTGGTCTGAGACTTGACTTGAACAAATTGTTGTTTGAAACGCCTAATGATTGCAAGTGTTTAAATTATAATTGTGTTATGAGTTTGAATATGAAAGATGGTTGTTCAAAAAGGATCCACTGGGCTATGTGCTCACTCTTTCCTTTCTTATTTTTCAGGAACATGAAATCCATGGAGCAGTTGAATATATATAGTTTCTTAGAAAGTGTCTACAATATTATATTTTTTTAGAATTTTTAGGGCATGTTGCCCAAAGTTTTTATGTTTTTCTACTGAAAAGTATTTTGAAGTTTTCTGCTGTAACTATTAGTTCTTTTTGAAGAGTTTAGTACTTTCAATTTCTATTATGAATAAAATAGTTTGAATTTCTTTATCTCTTTTAATTTGTCTTGATTTTATTGAAAATTTTGTATTCTTGAATTTTATACAAAGGCACGAGATATTGAAAAAGAAAAGAACAAGTGTGTGTCACTTGTAAAGTAACACCGACCTAACCCACCATTTTGTTAAGTCCACTGTCAAGAGAACGGTGGCTATATACACTGCTTCAAAGATACAGGGGTTGAGGTGTTACAACCGTACAATTCTGTTGTAACATAGAAAAAGATCAACATTAACTAACTTAACCATAATTGACACTATAATTGACTAGTTTCTAGTATCTACCAACACCCCCCCCCCCCTTCCCTCAAGATGGACTACATATGTCTTGTATAGCCATCTTGGACATTAAAGAAGATAATGAAGAAGTTGCTAATGGCTTGGTGAACATGTCAGTGAGCTGATGAGATGATCGAACAAGTAACTATTTGATGACACCATCTGCAATTTTGTCACGAATAAAGTGACAATCGATCTTGATGTGTTTAGCGCGTTCATGAAATGAAGGATTTGAAGCAATATGAAGAGCGGCCTGATTAGCACAAAATAATGAGAGCAGGTAATGGAACTAAAACACCAAAATCACGCAATAGCCGTTGAATCCATATTAGTTTACTTGAGGTAGCAGCTAAAGCCCTGTATTCTGCTTCAATTGATGACCTTGATACAATCATTTGCTTCTTGATTTCTAAGAGATTAATGAATCCCCTAAGAAAACACAAAAACCAAAAATTGACTTGCGAGTATCTGCACAAGAAACATAATCAGCATCGGAGTATTCCCTTAAACTGCATAGAAGAACCTAATGAAAACATAATTTCTTGACCAGGTGAGCCTTGAGAAAGCGTAAGACATTATCAACAGCATATTCATGAGGTAATCGAGGCTTAGATACAAACGGACTTAATTTGTGGACGGCAAATGTGATATCTGGCCTTGATAAAGTGAGATATAATGATCTTCTAACTAATCTATGTTATTGAAAACTATCTTCAAGCAATTCACCATCATTAGCAGATAACTTTATCTTTAGATCCTGTAATACCCTCAAAATTTTTAAGTCAATAATTGACTAAGATGATTATAGTTAAGTGTCAAATAACCTTAGTCGACAAAACTTGACCATTATCAAATAACGTTGGTTAACCAGCTGACACGAATACAATAAACTTCAAAAAATTATTTCGAAGGTGAAATGATCAAATTAGATGATGATCTTCACGTCAAAATGCTCAAGAAGCCAAAAGACTTAAAAAAAGATAAAAAAAATCATAACAAATAAATAAAGGTCAAAAACAATATTATAAGAATAAAATAATAATAATAATAAATAAATGATAAATAATAAAAATTAAGTCATTAAATAATTAATTATTATATAGTTTTATAAATAATAAAATTTATTATCTTTATTAATTGACATATTTAAAAAGTGTCATAAATAGTAAAGTTGATTAATAGTATCATAAATAGTAAAGTTAACTAATATTGTTATGAATAGTAAAGTTGATTATTTTAATTATGTTACTTAATTTAATTAATTAAAATAATGAAGTAAACTCTATCATTAATGATGATAGTAGTTTCCAACCACCACATTTATCATTTTTAATTAATAGTGTCATTTTTAATTAAATAAAAATGACTTTAAAGCACATGAATAATATTCTTCAACCACCACCACAATAATTTTTAATTAATTAAAGAGGATAGTGCCAATTTTAATTAAATAAAAAATAAATTTAAAGTACATGAATAATATTTTTCAACCACCACCATTATCATATTTATTTAATTAAGGAGGATAGTGTCATTTTTAATTAAATAATGATGACTTTAAAGTAAATGAATAATATGTTTCAAACCATCATTATTAATACTTACAATTGCTTGCAAACAAATATGTATAGCCCCTGCCTCTCCATTATTTTAAGCTAATCACCACCATACCCTAAACACTAATCTTAATGATCAAAGCACTACTATAAATAGAGAGCCTCTCCCCTCATTCTCCTAAAGTTTAGAAGGAATAATAGCTAAAGTTGAGGTATAAATTCTCTCGTTAGTCTCTTTAAAATTCTTTTTCTATTCATTTTATTTTATGCAAAGTTTTAGTTACATTATGACCTAAAATTCTTTTTTTATCCTTTTCAAAAGTCTTTTACTTTGGATAAGTTTTTCAAGACCATAGAATGTCCAAAAAGGTTCAAACCCTTCACCATCAAAGATTGGCCAAAATAAGCACTTTAAAAAAATTATCGCCCAATATTAGTTACGAAATAGTAAATTTCTTGCCATTTCTGAAATGGTAGAGGCATAATCAAAGGAAACTGCCACTACCATGTCAAACCTTGTCTAGTTTACTATAGAATAGCTCAAGAATGACACCAATCGAACACCCGAAGCCCTCGAACCAACATTCCAAAAATTATTGTGCAAAAATGGCATAGATTCACAAACTAGCAGGCTCATATACGTTTTTGTTCAAACATGGGCCTATCTGGTAAAATAGTCATTGGCATGATATTCTTCATCACGAGCACTACAAGATAGACCTAAGAATTACATAAAATGGAATCCCAAAACTCAAGTTATGGCCTCTTGAAGTTCGGTGTACCGTAGATAACCCACCTCAAAGTTAATGGGTAATTTTGAACCCAAGAACACTTTAGATGTTATTTTGAACCTAAAGCCAAGTTTATGAGTTAAATTGAATGTCATCGAAGACTTAATTGCTTTTACAGGAATCTCAGAGGATCGACACCACCAAGAGCATCAAGCAAGATAAAGAACGTGTAAATGGAGGTGGAGATGATTTTCAACTCACACACTTTTTAACCGTATTTGCTTGCATCTTATACATAAATGGCCTAGGTGAGTACAATGCACCCTTTATTGATCTTATGATTGAATATTTATTGATTATGTAAATAATGAGAATATGATTTGATTGAATACTATTTATTATGATCATTTGCACGTGACCATGATAGATTTAGAGCATATACATGATGTCATTCGCATGTGGAATGATATGCCCATAAATTTACTAGATGACTATAGTTTATGAGAATATGTCATTTTAGAATTCAAGCATGGTAAAAATATGATTAAATGGATGTTACATATTATCATTTAATATGCACGAATATGTTAGTGACCAAATATAAAATCATTCTTAATAAGATAACTATACACTGGGAGGGGTGATTGGTCTAAGGACAATCAACGATGGTTCTCACGTTAATGTCTTGATTAAGATATGGATGTGTAATCACACTTAAAAAACTCAATCGTGCCTCTCGTATCTTCTGAGTCGGCAGACTACTGGACATATGGACACATAGTTTAGACGCTAGTGACGTTCCTACGAGATTCACTTGGCTGGAGGTACGAGAATCACTCTAAGGTCGGCCACCCTACCTCGACTGACTAGAAACAGTCTATTGTTTTTATCGCCTAATGTGTGGAAGTGATTGATTGTATGATGTGCTTGCTATATTGTTAGATTATCTATGAATTAGAATAATCCACTGGGCTCGTAGAGCTCACCCCTTCTATTTTTCAAATCCAGGAAACCAGTATAACAACTGAGAGACTTCAACCAGAACCTATTATCCTTATTTTCTTGATATTTGTGCCTTATGATGTTACTTGAATACTAGTATGTACAATAGCATGAATGTAATAATTAAAGACTATTTGATCAATGTATGAACCCTGATGTGGGGTACTTTTGGCACACATTATTACATTATGTTTCTGCTATTAATGTTCATGATACTAATGATACTATGAAGACTAATTTTAAAACTAATAAACTAGTAGGATGAATAAACAACTCAGATAACGGTAACACCCTAAATTATGGAGAAAATTGTTTTAACAGTTCTGAGACAGAGATTACAAGTTTAACTTGATAGTGGGTAAGCCTTGTCCTAAGTAAAGTTAAACATTAAATGGGAGTTAGGTTATCCTTGTGACACCCCAAGCCCCCGGACCGGAACCCAAGTCCTCTTGTATTGCGACACGTGGGCCAGCGCATCTACAAGCGCTCCCTTCAGCTGATCTGCTGTGCACGCGGGACTTTTCACCTCTTTGTGGGTCTGATCCGCCAAGAACCAAGGGTCATCAACCTCATTTCTACTCACTAAACCCGACTCTCAATCTCATATCATGAGAAAACATGTCAACCTAGATAAACATCCTATTGTGTCTATTGATGGATATTATAATTCAAAAACATAATTTCAAATACTTCACCGGATTTTTCACAGTAAATATTTATAATGGAAAATTATTTCTGCAGCGAAAACCATCAAAATCATCAACCCATATAGCAGGGTTCAAGTAAACTATCACATACATGTAATCAACCTCTGAAAGTAACATCGCAGAATACATCTCAAA
>JAJIYU010016609.1:0-12087 GCA_030144865.1 Tinospora cordifolia | reverse complement strand
TATTTATTTTACTAAACCTTAATTTTTTTTATTTAATTATCAAATTAAGGTTTTATTTGTTTAATTTTCACTATATCTCTAATTTATTTTATTTTTCATGTGCCAACCCACGATTTGCACCCAAAATTTCTTAAAATCTTTGAGATTAATTTATTTGACTTATTTTATTTATTTTAAATTTTTTGACAAAATTCTGGTGTATTACAGCATGGGTGATATGATTGCTCAAACATGAATCAAAACTGAAATATTAAAATAAACATTTAAAATTCTAGAACTTAAATTGAAAATCTTTGAATTCAGTGAAAAACAAACAAATAATGAGCATGCCATGAATTTAAATAAGAATAGAAGGGTGTTCTAGAAATCACTTCCACCTTGTGACGCTCTCCCCCCCCGCCCCATACTAGTATCAATGAAGATCGCCCAACTTAGTTCCCCAATTTGAGAGAAGAACTTGTCACACACAAAAAGGGAAGATGGGAAGAGGTGTCAAAAAGAAGGCTTAGAAAATAAGAGGCAATTTCAACTCTTATCTTTGGAATGGAGAAATTAAAAGCCTAAGGGGGTTTATATAGGTTTTCAAATGGAGAAAAATATAAAATTTTGAGTTTTTCTTTGAATAAAACACCCTAATTCTCCTTAATTTCGTACTGTCTAATTTTTAGAGTAAAATGAGTATTTTTTGGATTTTAGAAATAATGTTTGGATTTAGAAACTTATTTTTCGAATTTTTTTGGAGTTTTCGTGATTTTTTGGTAATTTTTCATATTTTAATTTTGGGCATCTGATCTGGGCCGTTGGATTGATCTCGGATCAATCAACAAAAATCAGAGCCTTTGATCTTGGCCGTTGGATTTCCTTGAGCGCATCAACGGTTCGCGATCAATCCAAAAATGTCTTTGATCTAGATCGTTGGATTTTACTTGAGAGCAGCATGGTTCACGATTAACTAACGCAGCTTTGATCGGGATTGTCAGATGGACTTCGAGTGTTGTGTGTGGATATCGTTCGCGGTCAATGAAACTCATCTTGACCGTCAGATCAACCTCGCTTACGGTGTGCGAATCTCAGTTCGCGATCAACGAAATCAATTCTGGCCGCACGATCATCCTCGAGTGCAGTGTTTGGATTCGTGATTTTGTTATTGTGCACCATTGGATTTGATGGATTTGATCGTGGTCGTTTGATCTTGATGATTTGGTGCGCTCGTGCTTTGGTACGGACTTGATCGTGGCTGTCGAATCGTGAGTTCAGATCTAGATCCACGGTTTGCAGCCGTTGGATGTGTTTTAAGTTTTTTTTTTTTTGATTTTTCAGCCGAATTTCTTGCTTTCTTTTCGGATAATTGCCAAATCTCGATCCCGATTGACTTTCTAATATTGTTTTCATAAAAAATTACGTGTATCCTTGTATTTTTGGCTATGGTATCCCACAATATATGTTATATTCATATATTTTCTTCAAAAATCTATTAAATTGATTTTTATTCCTCATTTGGGTAAACTGGGACTTACCACAATTTTCATCCGTCAATTTCGTATAATTTTCTAAATAAAAATTCAAATTTCATATGAATTTTTTGAGATGTTATCGCATAACTCTTCTGACAACTCTGTGCAGTAGTCTGTCTCCTTTGTATTAACTTAACTTTGTTGCTCATCTCTTCCACCAAGTCTGGCCCAGTTAATACATGATCTTCAAGCTCAGCCCAATAGGCAGGTGATCTGCAAGGTTTCCCATAGAGAGCTTCGAATGGAACCATCTTTATGCTTGCTTGGTAACTGTTGTTATAGGCAAACTCCGCCAAGTGTAAATACTTGCTCCAGTTCCCCTTGAAATCTAAAACACAAGACCTCAATGTATCCTCCAAAATCTGGATAACTCTTTCAGACTGACTATCCGTCTGAGGGTGAAAGGCTGTACTCATGGTGAGCTTAGTACCCATCTCCTTTTGGAGACTATGTCAGAACTGTTAAGTAAAGCGAGCGTCTCTATCAGACACAATAGTCTTGGGTACTCCATGAAGTCTGACAATTTCTTTTACATAGATTTTTTCCAGCTTACTGACTTGATCTGTGGATCTGATTGGCAGGAAATGAGCCACTTTGGAGAGGCGATCCACAATCACCCAAACAATGTCTTCTCCCTTTTGGTATCTAAGTAAACCACTGACAAAATCCATGGCAATGTTATCCCACTTCCATTAAGGGATAGGGAGTGGTTGTAACATTCCAGAGGGTTTTCAATGTTCCGCTTTTACTTGTTGACATGCTAAGCACTTAGAGACATGCTTAGCTACGTCCCTCTTCATTCCTCTCCACCAGTAGGTTTTCTTGAGATTCTGGTACATCTTATCCCCGCCTGGGTGCATGGTATACTTATTCTGATGAGTTTCATCAAGTATGATTTGCTTGCTCTATCTTTGTTGAGGTACACATATCCTTTCCCCGAGCCTTATGATATTCTTAGCATCTAGCCTAAAGTCAGTATGCTTGCCTTGTGTAACTCCTTCGATCAGACTAGTAAGCCATTTGTCTTGCCTTTGTTCATCCCTGATCTGGTGCAAAAGATCTGGTTGGCAAGACATAGTGTAGAGGTAGGCTTGCTTTTCATTTAGAGTCACGCCTAACCTAAAGTCATCAATCAACTGGTACATGTAGCCTTTCTCTTCCTCCTATTTGTTGAACTTCCTACTCAAGGCATCTGCCACTACATTGGCCTTCCCCAGATGGTAGTGTAGTTGAAAATCATAATCTTTCAAGAACTCCATCCATCTCTGTTGCCCGAGGTTCAACTCCTTTTGGGTATAGATATACTTCAAGCTCTTGTGATCCGAAAATAGATCAAATTTCTCACCAAAAAGGTAGTGTCTCCAAATCTTCAGGGCAAACACAATGGTCGCTAATTCTAGGTCGTAAGTAGGGTAATCCTTCTCATGGACCTTCAGTTTTCGTGAAACACAAGCGACTACTTGTCTTTCCTGCATTAACACTGCTCCAAGTCCACTTAGCAAAACATCAGTATAGAGGGTATAGGTAACATCATGGGTTGGAGTGAGTAGGATAGGGGCTGTAGCCAATCTCTTATTTAGTTCTTGGAATGATTGTTCACACTTCTCATTCCAGTCAAACTTAACTCCCTTCCTGGTCAGCTTGGTCATAGGTTTTGCTAGTTTGGAAAAATCTTGGATGAACCTTTTGTAGTATCCAGCCAGACCTAAGAAGCTCTTGATCTCTGTAACTGTCTTAGGTTGCTTCCAATTCATAACTGCTCCCACTACCATTGAGTTACTAGCTTAAGGTTTGAATGCCACGGAGGTGAAGCAAAACCTCTAGGGGCGGGGACAATACTTTGTGAGTAACAATGCCATGATGAGCCATGATGTGCCATGACGTGGGTGTGGGTCCTGGTGGCAGTGGCGGTGGGTTGTTACATGTAGTCTTTGTATTCAAACAAAACATTTGAAAACATTTCTTTTCTTTTTATAAACAATTTCCAAAATAGTTTTAAATTTAAAAATAGAAGGTAGGGCATTCTAATTTCACTCAAAGCATAAGTCAAACCTAATTGAATTAATACTTTCTAAATCTAATATCACTATTGGTATAAGATTAAACTTTCTAATTCTAGCCCAACAACACATGTTTAGACTTGACTTTCTATTTCTAGTCCAAAGCATCTAAAGCCTGGACTCTGATGCCACACTTGATATCAGAGGAAACTTACTAAATTTTTGTGGCCCAGCAACTAATGCCTAGGCTTTGATATCAGGGCCACTATGTATCGATATTGTCCCCATCTTAGCCACCACTGACTGGATGTAATGTTTTGTTCTTGGCAAGACTCGAACTTGAGTCTTCCAAAAGTGCTCGACATTAACGCTCACAATTGCTCATTTAGTCCAAACATCGCTCTAGTTTCGAACTAATGTAGGATATTACAATCCACCCTCCTTGGAGCAGTCCTATCTTCAGGACTTACACCGTCGTCAAACCTAGAGCGGTTTTGATACCACAATGTAATACCCCCAATCCCTGTATTCTTTCTTTATTTGGACATAACCACTGCTTTGACTGCAGACTTAACCACACAGGCATATTGGGCCGGTATTTCGTTACAAGTAACTCACACCTGACATTCATTTTCAACTATTTCATGCCTTAATGGAATTTAAGAGTACTAAACTCAAATTTAGGAAACAAATTAAATAAGGCAATAACACGAGATATAAAAGAAATTCAAAATCTTTATTTAATCAAAATTGGAAAGTACATAACTTTCCAATTAACTATTACAGCTAAATATTCAAAACTTGGCACATATGCCTACTAGAAACTTTCTAAAATAAAGAGACTATTACAATTTGCAACATCTTCATGCATGATCAATTTCCTAAAAATAAGAGAGGAAGAGTGAGGACATAGCCGAGTGGATCCTTTTCAATCAACCAATTTTCTAATTTAGACTAAACACACATCCATAATTCATACGCTTGCATACATTAAGTGATTCAAGCAACATTTTGTGTAATAGGGCATGGTGCACATGATCAAAGTGTGGTATACATGAGATCATTCTTCATGGTTTCTCATAGGTGTGGTATACTTGATCATTTGCATGGCACATGAGATCATTCTACATGATTCCAAATAAGGGAGACGTCCTATTGAGGTTGGGTAGTGTGAGGGTGTACATGATCATCGTGTTCCACCCATGTGGTTTGCACATGTTTAAGGGTGGCCATGAATTTATAAGTCCACATGAATTTAATAAAATTCATATCTCATTATTTACCAAGAATTAAGGACTTTATTTTATATTTTTGTGTTCATAATAAAACAATGCACATTTCCAAACTATCATTTGGCTAGGATGACCTCATTTCATTTACTTTCCCAATTTAGACTCCACTGAAGGGTATTTTAAGCAAATGAAACCTAAATTTTGATCAATTAAGCTAATTTTTGGACATGTTATCTAGTTGATCAGTTCATGACATCTCGTGTCATTTTAGGTCATTTTGAGGTCAAAAGATACACTAATTGAGGTTTGGACTTGCTAAATTTATCCCTGAAATGGACCCGTTTTCATTTCTCACCCAAATTCAATCAAATGCAATAGAATTGTTTCATTTTATTCAGTACCAGATTACAGGGTATTACATATGTACAATGGTTCTGGTGGTGTGGATGTCACTAGTTGTAATCTCCTAACTAGGTCTTCTAACACAAATGACTTAATGGCACCTGAGTCAAACAAGATCTTAATAGCAACATTAAATAGTAGAAATGTACCTTAAACAATCGGAGTTGGGTCCGCCTGTCCATCCTCAATAGCAAACACTCGGGCCTAATTCTGTTTGCCCTAATGCCGTTGTTGTTGGGGATTTCTCTGATTGCTACTTTAGCAAGTCGCCTGCTGTCATGAATGATTCAATGTTAAGGAGTTGGGTCCGCCTGAAAAATTAGTGATTGCTACTTTAGCAAGTCGCCTGCTGTCATGAATGATTCAATGTTAAGGAGCTTGACTGGGAAAGCAATTATTTTTCTACAACATAGTGGGAAGGCAAAAGGATGGTTCTTTAGTTGACATCTATATTATATATTCTAAATCATAATAATTAATATTGCATTGTATTTTTTGCAATATTAGTATGGATGTATCATATAACAACATGTTTGTGTTCATACTCTTTGATGGATTAGTGTAACAACCTAGGCCCATCGTGATGATATTGTCCCCATCTTAGCCACCACTGACTGGGTGCAGGATTTTGCTCTTGGCAAGACTCGAACTTGAGTCTTCTAAAAGCACTCGGCACAAACCTAGAATGCACATTTAGCCCAAGAATCCCCCTAGAGTCAGACCAATGTGGGATATTACAATCCATCCCCTTTTGAGCAATCTTGTCCTCGAGATTCACACCTCTGGTATACACAAAGTGGCTCTAATATCATTTGTAATAACTTGGACCCATTGTGATGATATTTTCTCCACCTTAGCCACCACTGACTGGGTGTAAGGTTTTGTTCTTGGCAAGACTCGAACCTAAGTCTCCCAAAAGTGCTTGGCACAATGAGACACCCTCGAATGCACATTTAGCTTTGGAATCTCCCTGGAATTGGACTGATGTGGGATATTACAATCTACCCCCCTTGGGAGCAATCTTGTCTTCGAGATTCACAGCTCCAGTACACACAAAGCGGTTCTGATACCATTTGTAACAACCCGGGCCCATTGTGATGATATTTTTGCCACTTTAGCTACCACTGACTAGGTGCAGGGTTTTGTTCTTGGCACGACTCGAACCTAAGTCTACCAAAAGCGCTCGGCACAATAGGACACCCTCAGATGTACATCGGTCTGACTCTAGGGGGATTCCTGGGCTAAATGTTCATTCGATCGTATCTCATTATGTTGAGCGCCTTTGGGAGACTCAAGTTCGAGTCTTGCCAAGAACAAAACCCTACATCTAGTCAGTTGTGGCTAAGGTGGGGACAATATTGTCACGGTGGGCCCAGGTTGTTACAAATGGTATCAAAGCCACTCTGTGTGTACTAGAGGTGTGAATCTCGAAGATGAGATTGCTCCCAAGGGGGGTGGATTGTAATATCCCACATCGGTTCGACTCTAGGGAGATTCTTGGGCTAAATGTGCATTTGAGGGTGTCTCATTATGCCGAACACTTTTGGGAGACTCAAGTTCAAGTCTTCTCAAGAATAAAACCCTATACCCAGTTAGTGGTAGCTAAGGTGGGGGAAATATTGTCACAGTGGGCCTGGGTTGTTACAATTAGAAGTACATGAACTAATGTAATTAAATGAATCTAGGACATTTCAGATTCTATTTTATATTTCCATATATTTTTGAAATAAAAAACAGAAGGGTTGATGTCTCTATGCTAGCTTTATTGAGTAGCTAGTATAGAGCTGCTACTTGCGGGTATTCTCTTGGTGGAACGATTCATTATCTCTAGAATCACTATGAACTAGAGAAATATACAACACATATGTGAGAGGGAGAGTTGCTCACAAATATTCAAACCTTAATGGCGCACATGGTGTGCATATATATATAATCATGTGCAAGTGGGAGTTTGTTGGAAACAATGATGAAAACCATTCATGCCTTTTGGTTGAACCAAAAGTACATGCTTTTTGGTTGTAGCCATTGGCCTATTATATAAATAGGTTTATCCTCCTATTTGAAAGGTGATGCAAAAATATAAAAGAAGATATTTATTTTGTGAGCAATTATTTTCTCTAAATTCGAGTGATTGAATGCATTTGCATTGTGAATCAATATTATACTCAATTTGTAGTACAATTTGATAGAATTGATTATCCAACAACAAAAAAAAAAAAACCTGAAACATCATTCACAATTTTGGTAACTCTTTTCTGTATTCTTTTAGTTTGATATTTAGTTTAATTATATAATTTATGTAAGAGATATATATGTAAATTTTAAATTGTATGGGACTATGTAACAACCCACCGCTGCCACCACCAGAAACCACACCCACGTCATGGCACGTCATAGCTCATCATGGCGTTCTTACTCACAAGGTACTGTTCCCCCCCTTGGGATTTTATTTCCCCTCCGTGGAGTTTTGAACCCATGACCTAGGGGATAAGTACATTGCTTTTGCAACATCCACTACCATTTGGCTCAATGGTAGTGGATGTTGCAAGAATAATGTACTTATCCCTTAGGTTACGGGTTCAAAACTCCACGAAGGTGAAATAAAATCCCAAGGGGGGAACAGTACCTTGTGAGTAACAACGCCATGACGTGGGTGTGGGTCCCAGTGGTGCTGGCGGTGGGTTGTTACAATAAAAAGGCGTCTTTTATTGTAACAACCCAGCACCACTGCCACCGGGATCCACACCCACGTCATGGCACGTCATGGCTCGTCATGGCATTGTTACTCACAAGGTATTATCCCCACCCCTAGGGGTTTTGCTTCGCCTCAGTGGGATTTGAACCTTGATTCTGGGGGTCAAATACAAAGTTTTGCGAACTCCGACTACCATTGAGTTGTAGTGGGAGTTTGCAAAACTTTATATTTGACCCCCAGAATCAAGGTTCGAATCCCACGGAGGCAAAGCAAAACCCCTAGGGGCGGGGACAATACCTTGTGAGTAACAATGGCATGACAAGCCATGACGTGCCATGACGTGGGTGTGGGTCCCAGTGGCGGTGGCGATGGGTTGTTACGATAAAAAGGCGCCTTTTTATTGTAACAACCCACCGCTACCGCCACCGGGACCCACACCCACGTCATGGCATGTCATGGCTCGTCATGGCGTTGTTACTCACAAGGTACTGTTCCCCCCTTGGGATTTTATTTCGCCTCCATGGAGTTTTGAACCCATGACCTAGGGGATAAGTACATTGTTCTTACAACATCCACTACCATTTGGCTCAATGGTAGTGGATGTTGCAAGAATAATGTACTTATCCCCTAGGTTATGGGTTCAAAACTCCACGAAGGCGAAATAAAATCCCAGGGGGGAACAGTACCTTGTGAGTAACAATGCCATGACGAGCCATGACGTGCCACGACATGGGTGTGTATCCCGATGGCGGTGGCGGTGGGTTGTTACATACTAAACTTGTGATTTTATAATAAATGGAAAGAAGGAAAGTAAAATGGCAGTGATGTATGATTGATGACACAAATGAATAAGTCAATTGGTTTTGGGATACCGCTCCAAAATTAAATGATTTGCACATTGATCAAAGACGTTGTTGATTGGGACAAAGCTATTGTAGCTATTCATGCTCTACACTAGCTAACACAATGCAATCCAGTTAGGTCCAAGTCAAACCAATTGGCTCAACCCTATTCAATTCAATCAGGTTCTACTAGTTAAGAACATAATTAAATAAAAATCTTTGGATTAAATATGGAATGTACAAATTTGGTGTGTTAAAATAAAGATACAAGGTTAGATATAATGTTGAAAATTGACCTATTATTGATATTTATCCATCTTTTCAATTACATTGTACCGAAAATATTTGATTTACCATAACATAATTATGTATGTTCCAAATCATTCATTATTGATTAGTTGAGTGTAAAGCACATCTTAAGTGAAACACATATATCAAATTAATTCAATTATTTGAGATCTTCTTTTCATAGTCATTGTACTACATATAAAACACTTAAGTCAAGTTCTTAACTCCAACAATGAAAAGTCAAAATACTATGTTGACAAAATAAAAGCAAAATGAAACATGAGTAGTTTCAATACAACTTTAAACATGCATAAGAGATGTGAGAAACATATAATGCATTCTAATTTACCTTAAGAAGCCTAGAATCATACTCTGTGAGCTTTGAACATACGATATTGGGTGCTAGAGACCCACATCTACTAAACTGAACTAAGAGAATATTGGGTGCTACAGACCCACATCTACTAAACTGAACTAAGATAGCTATAGTGCTAAGAGTGTAAGTTGATCATTAATTTTTCTATAATATCCTAAATCCTATGTACTCAATTAAATGGAATTTATTATTTATTCAATGAAATTTTGGTGCAAAATGAATTCGAGCTCATTTTGGGGCTAAATTTGATAGGTTTCTGAAACTCTCATTTAGTGCCCCTTAGGGACCAAAACAACTTAAAATGAAGTAAGGTGACACTAACCAACTAAGGGGAAAACATATCAAAAAATTAGAAAATAGAAACTTGCTCACATGTGGAGCCAAAAAGGGAGAGAATCTAAGTGAAATAAGAAACATTCCAAAGCTTTGTTTTTCTGTTCCCATATTAGAAACTTATTTGATTTTATGAATCACAACACATTAGAATGTTTTCCTACTAATAGAGGATGTCCAAGAGAGATTAGAATGTATTCTAAACCTTTAATTATGTTCACACACATAAAAGAAACAAATAAGGTTCAAAGATTTTGCTCACACTTGGATTGGAAACCTTAGTAGTCCCACTTGCCAACCATGAACACACTTGCCTTTCTCACCCAAACCATCCCCTTATGAGTTTGGAAACATGCCAAGACGTGGTAAGCTGCCCTAGATGCCCCCCTTGTGTTCATGAACACCTATTAATATCTTCTTGCTCACATTCATCTCATCCCAAAGCAAAGAGTTAACACTTCCCTCTTTGGTTGTTCTTGTCTTCTTCTTGGCACCCCTTCTCACTTTCTTTTCCTTCTTGTGTGAGGAACTATGCAACGGTGATGTTGAATACTTAGGTCTAGGAGAAGACCTTAGCCATATTGTAGGGTGGTGTAAAGGTGGCATAGTAGATCATAAATAAAAACTTTTAGGGCATAGGTTAGACTAAAAACATATGATCACAAAACACTTGATTGGTTAGTACACAAGATCGAGAGGATCCTATATCTTCAGTTTTTATAGTATGGGACGCGTAAGAATTCGAGGTGTGGAAGAATCCTAAACTTGAAGATTGATAAGCCACATTTGGGGGATGATTGGTGACTTTGGAAAAGCTTATTTCCTATGCTCAACTTGTGTGCGACAGTTGAGTATAGTGGGGCTTGGGAGGCCTTAGTCATTGAGACATTCGCAAAATTTTATGGGTGTAGTGAGATTTCTAAGTGGAAGCCTATGTTGTTGGGCAAGGGTGGTATTGAACATTCGAACTTGGAGGCATAGATGGAAGCTTGAAAGTTTCTCTATGCTAGCGTAACATTGTGTGATTATATGTGTAATTGTTTTGCTTGCATATTATGTTCATTTAAATTTTTAAATATGTATATTATGAAAAATTTTATTACTGAGCCCAAGTCTTGTACCTAGAAAACATTAGAGGTTCTAGAATGACCTCGCCGTGGACTTAGAAGTATAAACCTATAGACCACTAAACAAATCGAGAACTTAGACATATGAACCTAGCGTTACCCTAGAAAAAATAGTGGATTGTTGGATATTATGATACTAATGCCAAAATTTTGATGTGTAGAAATGAGGAGTGTAAGGAATAGTAGATTAGGTTAGTGAAAACTGGCCAGACTGATCAGATTGAGGTGCCATCAAAGGGAGATCTAGCACTTCTAGCTGAGACAAAGGTTTGGACTATGTCGACACAAGAGTTATTGACAGAAATTACTCGAAGGGTAACTGAGCAAGTCTTCAGAGCCTTGCCACAGATGCAGCCACTCGCACCACATACATCATTACAACTACTGATACATACACATTCCCAGGCCCAATATAGATTTAGTAGCAGGCACCTCTATCTGGTGGACTAGTCAACGAGGGTGCTATAGAACCTAAGGATAAGGACCAAAGAGCTTTAATGAGGGAATTTCAAAAGCTTTGTCCTAAAAAATTTGAAGGGATGCCAGATCATATGGCTGCTGACATTTGGTTTCAAGAAATTGAGGAACACTTAGAATTTCTAAGGGCCTCGAAAGGTTGCATTGGTTGTACATCAATTCATTGGAGCAGCTAAACATTGGTGGAGAATGCAAAAGGCTGACCCTACTACCAATGTTTCTTAGATGAGTTGGAAAGAGTTTAATGAAAGATTTTATGATAAGCTTTTTCCTTTCGCCATCCCGTGTCAATTATAGTTTGAATTTATTTGATTAGTGTAGAAGACTATGATTGTGGTTGACTATGAGGCCAAGTTTTCTAAGTTGTCTAGATTTGCTACAGGCTTGGTTAAAGATGAAGAAATGAAGGCAAATAGATTTATAGAAGGCTTTCAGATCGAGATCAAGAAAGAGGTTATACCTATGGGCCTTAAGGCATACAAAAAAATAGTAGATAAGGCAATTTTTATGGAACAAGAGCTTAACTTAGAGCAGACACTTAGAAGCAAGGGCAAGAAGTTTATGAATGATAGACCATTAGGTGGAAAATAGAAGAAATAGTTTAGCGTAGTGTGACGTTCACTAGTGTTTTCCCGTTTTATATTGATTTTGGTGCAATTGAAACGCATGTGCCAAGAACACAAACCTTAGGGTTTTTATGTTGTGCCATGAATGCCTTGGACTTACACATGTACATTGTTTTAAAACTCTATAGATTGATAAATTGAGGCGTGCACGGCGAGGAACAAGGCACAAACTTGA
>JAJIYU010016608.1:0-12071 GCA_030144865.1 Tinospora cordifolia | reverse complement strand
GTGTGAAACGCTCACCATACAAATAGTGTCGCCAAATCTTGAGCGCAAATACTACTGCTGCCAGCTCTAAGTCGTGCACGGGGTAGTTCCTCTCATGAACTTTCAGCTGTCTCGAGGCAAAAGCGACAAGCCCGTTATCCTGCATCAAAACACACCCAAGGCCTGTACCACATGCATCTGTATAGATCATCAACTCACGGCCTGGTTTTGGTAACACAAGAACTGGGGTAGATATCAAATGATGCTTCAGCTTAAAAAAGGCTTCCTCACACTTATCTGTCCACACAAATGGCATGCTCTTCTGGGTAAGCTTCGTCATGGGAATAGCGATCCTCGAGAAGTTTGGCACAAATCTGCAATAACAGCCTGCCAAACCCAAAAAGCTACAGATCTCTGTCACAGTGGTAGGTCTCGACCAACCTATAATAGCCTCAACCTTAGCTGGATCAACAGAAATGTCCCCGGCTCCTACTACATGGCCCAAAAATCGGACTTCTGTCAACCAGAACTCACATTTGCTAAACGTGGCGTACAACCGATGATCTCTAAGAGTCTGCAGTGCAATCCTCAAGTGCTCAGCATGTTCCTCCCTAGTCCTCGAATAAATAAGGATGTCATCGATAAAGATGATGACGAATGAGTCCAAGTAGGGACGAAACACTCTCTGCATCAAGTCCATGAACATCGCTAGGGCGTTTGTTACGCCAAACGGCATAACTAAGAACTTATAGTGCCCATAGCGAGTTCGAAAAGCCGTCTTCGGTACATCCTCTTCCCTGACTCTCAGCTAGTGGTAGCAGATTTCAAATCGCTCTTTGAAAATACAGTGGCACCTCGGAGCTGGTCAAATAAGTCATCAATACGCGGGAGAGGGTACTTGTTCTTCACTGTTACCTTGTTCAACTGTCTGTAGTTGATACACAAACAGAGGCTCCCATCCTTCTTCTTCACAAATAATACTAGAGCACCCCAAGGTGACACACTGGGAGTAATAAAACCCTTACTCATCAACTCCTCAAGTTGGACCTTAAGTTCCTGTAATTCCTTAGGCGCCATTCAATAAGGAGGGATCGAAATGGGTTGTGTCCCCGGAATAATCTCAATAATAAAGTCAATCTCTCGTTTGGGAGGTAAACCAGGCAAATCGTCGGGGAACACGTTAGGAAAGTCTCTAACAACAGGAATCTCATCTATGCTCTGCTGTGAAGGTCCTTCACCAGTGGTGATCATATTGGCCAATGTATCCATGTCAGATTGTGTCGCTATCCTACCTAGGGTCCTCGATCTATCTGAAGCACTACCCTGGAAGGTCACAATAGGCTGTCTTGGAATCTGAAATACTATTCTCTTGGCGAAGCAGTCGACATAGGCATGATAAGCTGCTAGCCAGTCCATCTCAAGTATAACATCGAACTCCAAGAACTCTAGTACTCTAAAGTCTACAAGAGTCTCAAAGTCGTCAAACCTCAACGTGCAGCCCTCACAAATCAAATTGGGGTAGATCCATTCCCCGGCTGCAGTGTTCAACACGAGCCATGTAGATGCTCTAACAGGTCTAAGTCCCAATCTATCTACGACATGCCCAGAAATAAAAGACAATGTAGATCCAGCATCGATCAACACATAGACAGATGTATCAAGTAGGAACATGTTATCCACTACTAAAGCCTTCGTCGCCTTAGAATCTGGGTAGGTGATGGCCTGTGTCGTCTCTCGAGTGCTGGTGGTGGGTGCACTAGAAGCTGGGACAGGCATAGGGCAATGATATCTCTTGTTGCCTGGCTGACCACACTGGTAACATATAAGCGGTCGTCTCTGCTCGGTCTGACCTCGGCCCTGTCCTCTGCCCCATGAATCTCTGCCTCTACCTCTGCCTCGACCTCCACCTCGGCCTCCCTGCTGGGTCGATGGCTATCCTACCGGCTGATATGCCTGTACTGGGGTGGCTGCGAGGGTGACTGCAGTAGTAGGTTGAGTTTGTGCTCCTCTAGACTGTCCCTCTATAAACTTCCTCTTCCTATGGAACCTGCCTCCTCGGGACCCACCCCGATGGCCTCCCTGTGCCTGCGATTGTGGCTAAGACTGGGGCTACGTCTGTAAAGATGCACTCTGTACCATCTGTGGGGCCAGACGCTGATCCTTGCCATCCGCCTTAAACTGTAGTGCATGCCTTTGTATGATCTCAAGAATAGCATCATTGTATGCTAACGTAGTCTGTCTGATGCTGGCCTTCAACCCACGACGGAAGAATCCAACTCTCTCCTTTGGGTTACTCACAAGCTCGGGTGCATAGGCCTCCAGTCTGAAAAATCTGTGGGTGTACTCCCTGACTGACATATCTCCCTGTTGTAAGGTCAGGAACTCCACCTTCTTATGCTTTTTCTCTGTTGTAGGGACGTAAGCACTCAAGAATAGCTCTCGAACCAAGCCCATGTAGAAATCTGTCCCTCTATAGACTGAGTGGCCCGCCACCAAACTGCGGCCTCATCCTTGAGCATGTGTGTCACGAACAACACCTAGTTATCCTCTGATAGCTTCAATGTCCGAGCATTCTTCTCAATGTTGAGAAGCCAGTTTTCTGCCGCATCTTGATTCAAACCCCCGTGGAACTCCTTGGGCCTTAGATCCAAGAACCTCTTCAGGAGGCGATCATGAGTGGAGTCGTCGCCCTGCCTCACTGGGGCTGCCTCTGCCTGGGCTGCGGCCCTCTCCTCCCGGATCTCAGGTATAACCGGCGTAGGAGGCGTTGCTGGCTCAGCCTTCTGTCTCTCGGCCTCAATCTTGTCAAGCCTCTCACTTAGTAAGGCCACCTGGGCGTGACCAACCTCATTAGACGCTCTGATTAAGGCCTCTAATCTCTGCATGGAGTCTTGTCCAAATTGAACCGGAGGTGAAGACAGTGTCGGCTCTGGGGTCCTGCATGGTCTCCCACGTCGAAGAGGCATCGTGGTCTGCATAAAAATGTTTAACTCTCATTAGTTCCAAATGAGCAGACCACGACTTCAGACATTAAGGCGACTATTTCTAGGGAATCACCTAACCCACAAGGTTCAAAGTCTCAATCTTAAAACTCACTAACACCTTATGACAGTCCGATTCCCCTCGTGATATGGCCACTCTCACTCAGTTCCTCTTCCTGCCAGTCAGGAGTTAGAAAGTTTTGTCCATACTCCCGTGTTGCTACTCGAAGTCTTTTCTAAGGTCTTTTCTCTTTTGTACTTCTGCAATTACTCTGAGACTCTCCTAGGTCAACACCACTTGTTATTCCCTAATTGGGAAAAACCTTGGGCTCTGATACCAACGCTGTCGAAACCCCTTCCCTAGGATGAAGGGCGAACCAACCGGCACAGTGTCCCAACAAACCCGCTCGCAAGCCGAGCTTTCCAAGATACTGTTAAGCCTCAACATACAATACCACATCACACACTATCAGAGCAATCATAAGTAATGCAAAAGAGATCTAACATATGAACACCAATAAGAACTTCATATTTCCAAAATGGGTCATTACACATGTGTAGCAACGGGAGAGACTATTCATTATATACAGGTTATCCTCACCCCTATACATGGTTCTACCTCTCAAAACATAATAACAGAAAAGGAAAATATAAGAAATCCTACCCAAAAGAGTAAGAGAGGGCAGTCCTATGCAATGACCACTCCCTTGCCCTTATCCGCGGCTGAAGAACCTGAAATGTTAGAGTAGTGAGCCTAATTGTCCACGGCGGCTCAGTGAGTAATGCAGTCTAATTCAAACTTAAAATAAGTATTCTACAGTTAAAACAGGTGTTATGGATGCATGAACAATAGCATTATGCAAGTGAATGCAACAATAAATGCAATTTAAATTCATAATGCAGTCGTGCACCTTTGTTAAAAACAGTTAAATAATGAAAACATTCACCGAGGCTTGCAAGCTCTCCGAGGCGATTAAAAACACTCGAGCGCGAGAAACCCGACGGTTAGGTGTAGAGGTGACGACCCAAATCTGGGCCCACGAAACCCTTCTGAGGGCACTCTGTGCTAGGAGGTCATTCGATGCTCTATGGGAGCCCAATCAATACACGAGCGAGTTGCAGACAGTTAGGCATATCGTGACGACCCGATTAGGACTTATTGTCGTAGCCATCATCGTAGGCCCACAGAACCCCTCAATAGGCACTCTGTGCTAGGTGGTCACTATCAGGGTCACAACTCGCCCTAATTGCTCTACCTCATCCAATACCCTAACCCGCTCTCGGACCTCGACATTCGATGCACTTTTCTTTTAAAACTTATTCAAAGGATGCAAGTTCATCACAATATGTAACCCCATTTTCACAATGCACAGAATAACAAGCTCTAAGAAATGAGTTAGAAAACACTACTCACAGGGATGCTCCGCTACCGGCGCTTCTCTCGCGACCGGTCGCGTCCCGCTAGCACTGGGTCTTGCGAAATCGACACAACTTCTTAACATTAATATGGGACTTGGCTCACTCTAATTCTATATCATTGGTTAATCAATTACTTGACCTAGTCAAAAATAGTTTACACATGTTCATTTACCTTGCCTTAGTTACTAAGTCCATTTGATCGACCTTGGTCAATCTTGGTCAACCCTAGTCAACCTTTCATTTGCTGACCTAGCTGGTCAACAGAGTCACACAGGGTCAATTCTGGTTATTATGGGGTCAAATGGGCCAAAAAGGGTCAACCTCCCCGATTCCCATTACTTAGGCACAAACCTTAGCCTATGACCCTATCTGCGCGACCATTTTCCCGATTTTTCTGCGAGCAATCCATTCATCGGATTTGCATCAAACTTTGAAAAACTGTTCAAGACTTCTTAAAGTTTCCGAAGAATTTTAAATTACGATTTTTGGACCTCATTTACTAAGGTTTCTAAGCATGATAACAGAAACTGCACAGATCCCGTATACCCTGTGACAAGCAGTGACGGTTTGCCTTAGTTGACCTAGTTACACATATTAGAATGTTCTGAAATTTCGTAGACAACTTATAGACATATATAAGGGTCTCTCTACCAAATTTCAGCCTAATCTATCATGGTTTGGTCAGTCAATTTTATTTCTGAAATTTCGGACAGATTGCAGGAATTTCTTGGTTTAAGGATTCTACAATCTTTCTAGTGTTCTTTTCCCTCATTCAAACACCATCTTATGGGTTGTTTCTTGTGTCCATTTACAGTTTATAGGTCATAACATATTCACTTATCACAATCACTTCAATTCAATAGCATGCAACATCTAAAACATTTTTATCATTCCATCAATATTCTGTTATATCCTAAAGAACACAAGGAAATTTGTTTTAGCACCCTATTATCATGGCATATTTGCATGCATAATAAGACACATCCATAAGAGTTTAAGGTCAAGTATTTATAACTTTTTGGAACCTCTATTATGAAGTCTATGATGCCTCTGGTTCCAGCCCGAAAGGGTGCCTTTAGGTGTCCCGAATGTAGCTCCTATTCTGGCCCCAAACTATTTCTATTGGCACTGTCGCATCAGTATGTTTAACAGTCAGCAACAGTGGCTTATGCCACACATTAAACGTTTCAATTTCTGATTTTTACTACTTGGACACCTAAATATTCATGATAAGGAGTAGAATGATGGAGTTTTACCTTAAGGACATGCCTAGAGTGGTTCAAGAATAAGCTTTCCCAAGATTACTCCAACTGTCCCTGTTTCACAGTTGTGACAGTGAGTAAGTGGCCAACTTCAAGGGTTCTAAAATCATCCATAAGGTCTTATTTCTCATTCTCTAACCCTTGAAGAGCAAGGTACATACTAAAATGAGAGGAGTGAACCATTTTACCTTCAAGAAGGAACTGGAAATGGCCAAGGTCCAAGGTTCCAAAGATGGCTCCAGCACACACACTTTCTGACATTTCTGGGTTTGAACAGTTTAGACAGCCCTCTTCTTGGTGCTTTCTGCTTCAAACGACTCAAGGAGTGGGCAAACCACTTGTAAGATCTTGTAGGTGGTGGTATAAGCTTCGAATCAAGCTATAATTTGCTGGGTTTGGTTGAGAATTGAAAAAGATTCAAGCTAGGGAAGTTAGCTACAGAAATCTGGAAATTTTCTGGGTTTGAGCTCAAGAAGGAATTTTGTTGCATGGGAGAAGCTTGCATGGCAAGAATGGGTGACATGTGGCATCCAGGTGGCATCTAGCATCACATGCTGGATGCCCAGTTGGCAGCCTGGATTGGCCACAATGGAGGCCATGAAGTGATGGCCAAAACCATAGATCAAATACCACATGCTCCCATGATTTTTGTGCTCAAAAATGGCTGAAAAATGCTGAAAATTTGCCAAAAATCGGGTCTTTCACGCACAAAAGACAAAACAAGGGGGAAGGCTCGACCTCCCCCCTCTATTAGGCGTGTGGGCCAGCCCACGTTGGGCCTCAAGGGCGCGCGGGTTAAAGCCCGCGCACACCTGCGCGCTCAGGTCGGGCCGAACGGCCTGACCATGCTCGGCCCGAGCCCGAATTCCCCCTTTTGTTTTTTATTTTTTTCTTTTTTTTTTTTGTTTTTCCCCTTTTTATCATTCACATATACAATTTATATATATGTGTTATATATCGAAATTTTGCATTTTTCGTCCTCTACAATTATAAGTTGTCTAATTCATCATTTTCCATCAAAATACCAACATTATACACAATTTCAACATTTATTCAATTATTTTCTCCAAAAATTAAATAATTTTTCCAAAAATCATATTTATCTCCCAAAAATTCCATGTATCTTTCTAAAAATCCGATAATTGTTCCAAAAATTTATAAATCAATCCTATAAATTATTTTTCTCAAGAAAACGCGTTTTCCTAATACTTTCATGTGTTTTCTCCTTAAAATTTCTTTTCCTCGAATTATTTCCATTTCCTTTAATAATTAATCTGAAATTGAGAAAAATTAGAAAAAATTTTGTATTTTCTCATTAAAAATTCCAGAAAAATACACGGAGTACATGAATGTCGGATCCATCGTTTCGATATTAAAAATGTGGGTCGTCACAAAGAATGAGCATGCTAATGGCTTGAATATGGAAAAGAGTTTAAGATGGCAACGTTCACCTTAAATGACGCTTTCTCTAAAATCCAACAGAGGTTTTCCCAAGCTTTGACACTTCAATTCCCAGCAAAATAACTCTCTAATGATCACTAACCACTAAAACTAAAAGCCTTTCCTTAGGCCCAAAGAAGACGTCACAATGAAGATGAGAAAGAAGAGAGTTTGAGAGCACAAGGGAGAGGTTTTCACTTGCTCTTTGGAATGAATAATTTGTGAGCAATGAAGGGGGCTATTTATAGTTTTTCAAGAGCATATGGGACGTCTTTTAGAAGATCTTGAGTAGCTAGGGCAGCCATTCTCATATGAGCAAGTTTCCAAACACTAAAGATGGTACATGGAAAGTGGGTATAAGAATCTCTAATCTTGCCAATTTCTCTTAAGGCATAAGGGAATATTCCTTAGCTTAAATCTAATTTAAATTTAGAGCATGAGATCATTCTAGAATCCTTCCTCATCCATTCTGGTCGTTCCTTAGATAGAGAAGATCTTGTCTTGTACATTTTTTTTTGCTCCTTTGTTTGGTCATCAAACAAGCACGCATAAGGTAAGGTTTCCCTTTTGTCTATGGGACGTCCAGCTAATGGTGTACACTATCAAAGCATGAGAGACACCATATCATACTCTGATTTATGAATCTAATCCTCTAGGAAAGTCTCTAATTTTGTCATGAGCATAGGTAGCATTTTCCATGGAGAGAATCCTCTTTATTTTTGGCGCCATGTGTACATGAGATCCTTGTGTAGATTTTTTCGATCTTGGCTTCCTACAAACATGGGCGATGGCTATAGTGAAATCAAAGAGCATCTTTTATGTTCTAGAATCTTCTTAACGAAGATTGTTACATGTGCAAGCTCAAACACACACACATGTGGGCCGATTTGGCTTAATTGGCCAATTGGAGTACATGATCACTACATGGTGTACATGGGATCATCCTTTTGTGAGTTTCAATAGGTGACACCTCTTGTGGTGTACTAAATCATAAATGTGGTGTATAGGATCATTTTATATGTGTTCGAATCAAGCAAGACGTCTCATGATATTTGGGTAGGGTGAGGGTGCACTCGATAATGGTGTTCCACCCATGTGACTTGCACATGCTTTGGGTGACCATGTCTTCATGGATTCACATGAAATCTAATAAATTAAATTTTTCATTACTCACAAGGAATTAAGGTGTATAACCTATGGTTCTGAAATCACATGGTCAAGACCTAAATTTTAAGGTACAATTTAGTTGAGGTGATTTTCTTCTGAAACTTTCTTTATTTGGAACCTACTGGATTCATTAGGCAAATGAAGGTTCAAACCTTGGCCAATGGTTCTGATTTTTGGATATATTGTACTTTGCTAGTTCATGCTATCCCCTGAAGTTTCGGGTCATTCTGAGTTCGATAGGTACCCTTATTCTCAGTTCTTTCCTAATCTGGTTCCCCCTGTGGGGCAATAACCCTAATTTTGGCCAATTGGGCTAATTTTTGGATATGTGGTCCAACTTGTTAGTTCATGTCTCCTCACTTCATTTCGGGTCATTTTAGGTTCATATGGGTCACTAAACGAGGATTTAGAGTTTTCTGTATTCAACCCTAAAATGAGACTAGATTCGTTCTATACTCAAATTTCACTCAAAGGATGAAAATTCTTATTTCATTTAGTACAGAGTTTTTTAGGGTATTACACTAATGCATTTCCTCTATTTATGCATGTCATGAAATAGTTGTGCATGAAATGAGCGAGTTATCATTCAGTCGCATCATCACACAAGCATTCCAAACAATTCAATCAATTTCATAATTAAATTTCTAATAACTTAGAAATATTCAATCAAATGCTTTGAATCTTAAATCCATATAATACATATGAGCAAGGAAGTCATGCTCATGTGATTTTGTCATTCCTTAGTGCAACCCTGTCTTCCTTTGAATAATCTGACACTATAGCACTGTCAAATCTGAAATTTAACAATAATTAAAATCTTCTAAGTTTCTACTTCATATTCAATCTAGTCCAAGGCATTCTCAAACTTAAATAGTTTCTAAATTAGTTATAAGGTTTAAACATCAACCAATTTCGAGTAATTCCTACATTTTTAGAATTTCATGAAATTAAGGTAAAACAATTCTAAGTTTTTCAAATCTCTTAATCTGCCATTACTTTTTATGTTTATATCGTAGGAAAATAGTAATTCTTTTAACATAACTTTTAATTTAAAACTAAAAATGTTCGTAATTACTTTTTCAAGTTTCTACATTTCGTTTACTTCTAATTAGATTTATAATAACTTAATCTTCGAAATTTAAATAATTTATTAATATCACAATGAATTTAACTATGAACAAAATAAGACTTCTAAATGTTACACATTTAGTTTCAAGACCTAAAACTTTATTTTTTTTTCTTATAAAAGATTTTAAACTCTTAATAAGTTTATTTTTCGTGTTTTCAACAAATTGGATTGTTACCTTCTTAAACTTTTAATATTGAATAAAATTATTGATGTGTTAAAAAAAACATTTTTCAAATCTTAATTTACAAGATTAATTTATTTAATTTGTATTAAATCAACTCATCCTCATGTTCAATAATTAATAACAAATCTAATATTTAATTTATTTCATTCAAATTATTAAAGAAATATTCTAAACTAATTTTCATCGATTCATTTTCTCTTAGGTCTCATTCCACTGGAGACCCAAAAGAAAAGTTAGAAAGCTTGTATGAAATACATACATGATGATGGTGTTTACTAAGTGGGAAATCTTTCAAATAGGAACCTAATTAGTGAGTCAACAACACATATATCTTATCACATTGTCTTAAGTGAATAATAGTAGATCAGATAGTAACGAACCTGATGAATTAGGTCTTTGGATTCCAAAACCTCCTTACTCTGCCAACTCCTCATTCATCACCTTTTTCAATGGCATGTGAACATCCTCAAATGTGTGGCACGGAGAATTGAGGAGAAATCTGTTTTCTTTCTGCATGCTTCTCCTAACCTGGATGTAGCAAAAATCACACCCACTTCTTCATTCCCTTCATCTCAGTCTAGAACAGAGCAATCAAATTTGCTCTGTTCTTCGTTCTTCTTCTAGCTACTTCAGTCTCCTCCTTCCCAACTCCACACATCCAAAACACACACACAACAGTACAGCTTCAATAACGCCTCACCCTGTGATCAACACTACAGACCAGACACTCAACCGCTCCACGCACCAATATTCCCCCACGGCTTCACTGTTTCATGCCTCACAACTCAGTTCACCTGCTTCATCATCATCATCTGCAGTGTCTTCATTCTGCAGCAGAACAACGCTCGGATAGCAGCACCAACGGCCATCACAATTACAGCAACAGAGCAACCATGCTCTGTTCTTCTTCCCTTCCTCTGCTCGACGCACCAGCCTCACACTTACCAGGAGCTTCCCACGACCAGCCAGGTTAACGTCCAGCAGCAGGGGCCGGCAAGACCAGCAAAGCTAGTTTTTCTTCCTTCTTCTTGTTCGGCAGCTAGTGAGCAACAGCAGCAGCTAAACCATGTTGCTCTGTTTTGTCCCAACGTACCAGCTACTCCCTACTCTTTCCTCCACCGTTTCGGCTCAGCCTAAAATTCAAATCATCACCCCCTGTTTTGTTTCCGATCTTCCTCTTCATCCCATTGAGTACGCAGCAAAACTGCTGCTCCTCTGTTCTTGTTTCCCATCACGGTCCTGCCACAACTCCAAGCAGCAGCCTGCTTCCTTATTCACGATTCTGTAACGACCGCCCAGAGTAGTAGCAGCTGTAGACTGCTGTTCTTCCTTCCTCTGTTCGTCATGCTCGGCTCCTGCATCCCACAACAGCTCCATTTTCTTCACCCTCAAAACAGAGTCTCATGAGCAGCCGTCCATCCGGCCAGCAGCTCCTCGCCAGCCTCCCTTCTCTGTTCATCTTGGGAACAGATTATTGCCTCTCTGTTTCTTCTTCTTCTTGCTCGTTGTTCCATTTTCCTTCTCTGTTTTCTACTCGGCTTCCATCCAGCTACCATCTTCTTCATCTTCGTTTTCACATTCAATAACAGCAGCAGTCGTAGTAGCAGTAGCAGCAGCAGCAATGAGCTGCAACAGAACAGCGTTGCTCTGCTTTCATTCTTCATGCCGTCGTCTTCTTTCGGTTTCCTTCTCTGTTCGTTACACAAAACACACATCGGCAGCTGGAATCCTTCTTCTTCTTCTCAGTTCTTCTTCTTGGCCGACCTATATATTTTTTTTTTATCAAATTTCAATCGTCCAGGAGAAGCTACTTCACCGCCCACTCCACTGCCTCAACATTTCTAGGTTGTTCCTGTTCCATTCAGCCTAAATCCCACAAATCCAGATTTTCGAATTTATTTTTTTTTTCTGATCACTTGAGCTATTTAACTTTATATTATAAAATTATATATACATGTTAATAATGTAATTCTCTTCCTCATTTTAATATTTCCATTATATATACAAACATTTTTTTTCCCGGTTGATTTATATAAGACTTCATTAAAATTTATAGATACATATATATAGTTTAATCTTTTTGATATAAGCTAATCATCCTCATATATATATATATATACCGTATTATAAATTTTATGTCTATATTTTCTATACAATCATTAACCCTTGTTATAAGTTTATGTATACCTTACCGTTTTATTTTTGTAATTCACTCATTTTTTATTGCCATCAAATTATGTGTATTACTAATACCATATATTACTAATTTATATGTGTTAATCAATACAATTGTTTCATTGCCATAAATAAAATAAGCTTATGTGAATTGTATTATTTATTATTTTATTTCATTTCATACCCACTCGTAGCGTAGCATAATCACGAGGTTACGGCGTGTTACATAATATAAGTGCATAAATTAATCAGAAAGTTAGGTAAAAAATGATGAATGAAATGCATTTAAGCAGCAAATAAATAATTGTGTGCATGCATACATACATACATATATA
>JAJIYU010016607.1:0-12064 GCA_030144865.1 Tinospora cordifolia | reverse complement strand
TATTTTAATTTTATACAAGTATTAAAATCTTAATTACAAAATTAATAGAAAGAACAAAATAGTTTGGCAAGCAACAACAACAGTCCGGCCGACGAACAACAACAATCTGACCAACATTAGTCTGACAAGCAGCAGTACGGTGAGCAACACTCCAGCGAGTAACACTTCGACAACAACACTCTAGCGAACAACAACAGTTCTTCTTCTTCTTCTTTTTCTTCTTCTTCTTCTTTGCAAGATCTAGTTTTAACAATTTGGCGAACAATACTCCGGCACTGTAAGCAATAGAATAGGAAAACCACGAAAAAAAAAGAGTAAAAAAAATTATATATTATTTGTATACAAATGATATACCATATATATAATTAATATTCGTGTATTATCTATATATTATCTGTATATTACTTGTATATAATATGTATATTATACGTATACAGTATATTATTTGTATATAATATGCATATTACACTATATAGTATACATGCTCTGAGTCGTTGGTTCGACGCCTCACCTACGTCATCATTGCTCGCCTCACTACTATTGTTGCTACTCACAGTCAAAGCCACTAGTACTTACAACAACTCGCTACTATTCTTCTTCTTCTGTCACCACGGCCGTCGGAAAATTTAGGGGACTCCACCAATGCTACCATAGTGAGTGAATCATGGAAGCAGATCTGTTAGAAGAAGAAGAAGAAACCACATGCTTAGTGAAAATTCTACTTTGTGCCGCTGATCCGAAGCCTGAACGTCGTTGTTGTTGCTCGCCTCACAACTGTCGTTGCTGCTCACCTCACAACTATTTTTGTTGCTCGCCATCAAGGCCACCAGTATTTACAGCAACTCGCTATTGTTCTTCTTCTTATTTTGTTACCACGACCACCGAAAGGTTCTTCTTCGGCTTTTCAATGATCTTCTTCATCTTGTTGATGACGAGCTTGTGCTGTAATGAGAAGACAAAGAAGATGAAGATGTGGAGGTTGCAGATCTTGGTAGAGGAGATGTAGAGGTTGTGGATCTACAATTTTTTGACGATCTTCTAGAGATTTGGAGGTTGTAGCACACAAAAACAAAGGTTGCAGATCTACTGTTTTTCGGTGATCTTTTGGAAATCTAGAGGTTACAACACACAAGAATGATTGTCATTTGTGATCTGAAGGTTGCAGATCTCGGCAAAGGAGAAGGGAATGGAGAGGAAGAGGAAGATGGAGAATAATGGATTTGATAGAGTGGGTTGACAGGGAAGAAGGTCTACTGCAATGCCTAGATTTGTTCGCCTAGATCTACTAAATTGAGTATTCTAAACAGCAGTTGCAACGTCTCCCTATGTCGCACCTTACGAAGAAGAAGAACAATGCTAGAACAAGAGAGATAGAACGACATGGTCTCCCTCCTCCACCATTGTTGCAAAGATCTCTTCAAAAGCTCTACATTTGGTAGAAGTGATATTATTTTTAAAAAAGTGATAAAACTGAAAGTTTTTTTAAAAAAAACAAAAATATTTTTGATAATATTTTTAAAAATCTGACATTTTTCGTAATTTCATAGACAATGCCATGTGTATCGTGATCAAGTGCAAGCTTGGTCATCTCACCCAATTGGGTATATGCATTTGAGATAATGGAAGTAAGAAACTATAAATTTTAGCATATCTAATATTCGCAGCTTTAAATATTAATACGCAATAATTAAAAAAAATCAGCAGTAAAATTACACTTTATAAAATTATGCAAGGAATGATGCTCTATGCAAGAAAAATAAGCAATATAACAAAAAAAAAAAGATAAATAATCTCGTGATGATGCCAAATTCCCACCCTATGGAAAAAGCTTTGAGTTACATTGACCCACTTGGCTAGCTTATGTTTTGACTAATTCCAAAAAGCAAATAAATTTTACCTCAATTAAACAAGCGGCCAAATTGTTGGAAGAGAATGAGGAGCGCAACACGTAATGAAATACACTTAACTAATAATTCACACAAGAACACCAACATTTTTTACGTGAAAAAACTCCTCAATGCGAGAAGTATAAATTATGGGACTTAATCTAGTAAAAATCCATTCCATGTGATGATGCAACCTGTCCCGACAATCATTGAGCAATTGGAATAATTAAAATCCAACTAATATCAAGTAAATTAATACTTAGGTTACATACATATAGTATAAATTCATTCAATAGATACAATAGACGATTGTTGGTAGAATACTGTTTGAATTGCTCATACCATTGACTAAAAACTTTGGCCACTAGTCTGACTATTCAATTTGAAGACATCAAATGATAAAATTACAATCCAATTTTTAACTCAATCTGATAAGCCATTTATAAGATTAACCTCATTGATGATAAATTATTTTTTACTCATCTGCACC
This sequence comes from Tinospora cordifolia, assembly GCA_030144865.1. Classification (NCBI taxonomy): domain Eukaryota; kingdom Viridiplantae; phylum Streptophyta; class Magnoliopsida; order Ranunculales; family Menispermaceae; genus Tinospora; species Tinospora cordifolia. The sequence goes on along the minus strand of JAJIYU010016607.1, from coordinate 9,688 downwards.
TTCTCAATTGTAATGTATAAATTTCGATTGAATATAACTTCAAAACGGACAAAATCTTCTTTGAGATGTCATAAACATGTTGACCAAATTTTAAGTTTCAATACAATTAACAGTACAACTGAAAGATTTGACAGTTTGATAAAAATTACTCACGGTGAATCCACTTCTCCTACCAAAATTATTTGGAGAAATATATCCTCTGATTCATGGCTTCAAACAAGATCTTCACCGTTCAAATTAAACCATACCCTGTGGTGAACTTTCCAACAAAGTTTCAACTTGATCGAACCATAGATTTAGAAATCCATGCATTAATGTAAAACCTATCATAAGTTCTTTCTTTCATAAAAAATACAAGGCTCTCTCACCAATGATTAGAATTAATCCTCTTTTACAGAAAAATAACTTTTAAGGCAAAAGAAAAAACATCGTCACACCAAATTATTGAAATACCTTTAAATGGGGCTTATAGATAGATTTTGATGTAATAGACCATCTAATATGATTAGAAAACTTGACCCAATACAAATAAATAACACAAAATTGCTATGCAGTTAATTTGCACAATAGTGGTACAAAGAAATGAAAGAAGAAAAAAGAAAACAAAACAAAAAAAAAAAAAAAAAAGCTCCCCTAAAACTTTGAAGTTCAACAGTTGCCACCTAAGCCTACAAATTTAACAAATTTAAATTTCCATTTTTAAAATATCTTGGGTCTTCTTTTCATCTCTCTCAATTCGCATCTATTGATCCTACACCATTTGATAGGAGTAACGTAAATCATTTTTTTACATCTAATGATATTACACCATTTGCATCTATAGTATATGTTTTAGTATCAATAAGATAAATAAAAACTTATGTAGACCACCTAGGAATTGTAGTCTAATTTATTTACTAACTAGAATTATAAACTTATTCATTAAAATTGGAGTCTGATTAAGAGTGTGAATAAGGTTTGAGTTTGTGATAAAATAAAATTATTTATTATTATTAAGTTTAAAAGTATTTAAAAATTAAAAAATGATGTTTATATATACACTTTTATAATATACATTGTATTAATTAGAAAATAAAATTTTATAATTGATAAAAATTAAAGAATATTTTTATTATCCAACAATAGCGTTAGAACCAGTAGAAGTAATAAATCGTGTCATCGTGTTTACTATCGTCGGGACCCCTTCCCTAGAGTGAAGGGCGAGCCAACCGACACAGTGCCCTCACAAATTCACTTACAAGTCAAGCTTACTAAAACACTGTTAAGCTTCCTTTTTATTCATACACAATATCATCAGAGTAATACAAGAGATAAGGAAATAGCTAAACAATTAATTACAGTAGAATTTTTTTTTTAACTTAAACAAAAAATATTTCTGTACAATCTTTTCTATGTAGTAGTAGCAAAAACGTAATAGTCAAAATATTTACAATATTTTTCTCACTTCTTATACATCGTATTAACTCTCAAAACAATAAAGCTACGTGAAGAGACCTACCAAAATAAAGGAAGTGCGCACTATGTGATGACCACTTTCTTGCCATTTTTCGTAGAAGAAACTGAAATGTTAGAGTGGTGAGCCAATTTATCTACAGCGGCTCAATGAGTGATGTAGTCTAATCTATTACTTTAAACATGAATTCTATAAAATAATGTCATGTATGCGGCTTAGTTAGGCATATTATCATATCAGATCATAAGGATTCACCAACTCATACCTCATGTACAACAACCTCAGATTCTCAACAGGAGAGCCAATTGATAGACTTGCACAAAACGTACCCCAAGGTTCGACGACTTCTGATCCTCAATGCTCTACCACATATAATACCCTAACTCGCACCCAGACCTCAAGATTCAGTACACATTTTCATTTAAAAACTCATTTAAAGGTTACAAATGCATTTCAATATGTAATGAAATTTCATTTATAAATAAGATAACAAGTTAAGTGATAAGTTAAAAGCATTACTCAACAAAGATACTCTGCTCCCAGTGTTTCTGTCATACGCGTCCTGCTAACGTTTGATCCTTATGATTAATGGGGTTTTCTTAATAGATACATGAAATTTGGCTCAAATCTAATTTTATAGTCCTTAGTTAATCAAAAGATTAACTCGATCAATTATGGTTCATTTATGGATTTAATCAATTTTTGGTCAATATAGTCAACGCTAACTAAACCTAACACTCATTGACCTATTTGATCGACAAGGTCAACAAGGTCAATCGGTGTAGTTAAGCTTGTAATATTGAACTAATACCCTATATCATCGAGCTTGTTCCATTTTTGTTATACAATAACCAATTATTTCATAAATTTGGCAATCCAATATAGTCAATAAGAAAATTTTAATTATTCATTATTTTATACATTTTTTTCAATAAGTATTTCATAATGTTATACAATATTTTATATATAACATTATATGATATTTCTTATTATTTACCATTATATAATCCTATATACATTTTTATATTTATTAATTGATCCTTAAATCGCATAAATATAAATTCAATATATTAATTGACCTCCTAAAATTTTAATTTTAGTGTCCTTGAGTTCAAAACTTTATCATGAACATTTCAGTACCCACCAACTAAAATTTCAGTGCTAATGGGTATACTTTCTACGTGTCGACTTCTAACTACTATATTAATTTTTAGGCCTTAAATAAGTATAAATAAAGTACATATTTATATTCTACATATATGTGTGTGTGTGTGTGCGTGCTGCGCGTATGTATGTCTAGTTTTGGGTCACATACCTGGCTAACACTTTTATTAAAAATTACACTAAAAAATATTGTAATTTATAACTTCAATAATAATTTTGAATTAAAAAGGATAAAAATATTTTACCTAAAATGTCAAATCCTTGAGAACGGCAACTTATCTTTTTCTCTTTTCTTTTCTTTTCCTTCCCTTCTTATTTGTCTTTCTTATTTTTCTTTCCTTTCTTTTTTCTTTTTCATTTCTCTTTCCATTCTTTTTCCTTTTCTTTCTTTCTCAGAGGATTTGATGTGAGAAATGAGCAAAATGAGAAGGCTAGCAACCCCTTTATATAGGAAAAGGTTTGGGTGGGTCCCACCAAAGACCATTAATGGCCAACCCTCTTTATCCTCATGACTCATCTATGCTAATCCCTTTTTATTTTTATTTTTATTTTTATTTTTATTTTCATTTTTTTGTTATTATTATTTTTACATTATCAATTCACCTCACTTTTATCATGTAAATATGTAAATATATGTGTGTATGTGTGTAATCATTTTATCTAATCCACACAGCTCACTTTTATCATGTATATATATGTTTTTCCAATTACACCACACCATACATAAATATTTTAATTTCATTTTCATTCTTCAATTATTATTTATTATTTCTCATCTAATATAATTAATTAATTTATACAATTATCATAAAATTATGTATTTTTATTTATAATTAATTAATTTATACATGAAATTATAGGTCGAACCCGTCGACTCAATATTCAAAAATACGAGTTGTATCATTAATCGTTAAAAATAGGACTCAATACTCAATATTAATTAATTTATTTAATTTTTATAATTAATCATTAAAATTATTTTTACAAAAAACATTAATAAAACTATAGACATAAGTAACTTATTAAAAATAAATTAAATTAAGAAATATTTTTTCAAAAAGTAATAAAAGAGAGAAGTTATATCATTAATATATTAATAAATTAATTAATTTTAAATTAACTTATTTATAATCTATCTCGTAATTTATCTATAATCGTGTTAACCATGTTATTTTCGAATTTAGCATGTTAATTTTTTTGTGACCTAAATTTTAGTTATTGTTAATAATGTTAAACATGTCACATTTATAATAAACCTAAACATATTTAATATATATTATGTTCGAGTCATGTTATCATATTATATTAGAAATTGTCACCCTTAATAATTAGGTTGAATTGCGGTGTTCATGATAATTCAATGAAGGGCAATGTACAAGGAAAACATTACAAAAAAAATAAAAATAAAAATAAAGGGGGAGAGAGAGAAGAGGAGAGTCGGTTTACAAACCAATTCTCGAGATTACTAAATTCTTTCGCTAAAGAAACGATTGATGTTTTGGCTTAAGAAGCGGCTGCACGTGTATGGTAAGGGTTCTTTAGGTATTGTTGCTGTGAGATTTATTTATTTATTTTTATTATCATTATTATTTTATGGTATTTGGTTGGCGGTTTTGGTTGAGCTCTTGGCTGCATCCTTGTTGGATCTAGGTCATAGTTACTTCATTATCCAGCCTCCTACTTGTTATTCCTGCACTAGTTTAAATCAAATAATCATTTGTTTCAAATAAGGGTCCCAATCAACTGGTGCACTTCACGCTTGATAGGAACAAATATGATTGATAGAACAAAAAGAGGAAGAGCTTATTTGAAAATTAAGAATTATTAGAGATAATAAAAAATGAGTTTATTAATCTAAGTGATAATGTACCAACTATTTAATATGATACAATACATGAGAATATGAAAAAATGGGTAAAGAGGGGTTCTGTTTTATCCTTCAAATTGTTAATGACATTACATTAAAAGAAGTACTGTGAGCAATTACGATAAAATAAGCATGAGATATTTTAGAGTCTAATAAAGTAGCCGATAAGATAATAAGAAAGTATGTATACATACTTTAAGACATCAATTTGAATTTTTAAAGATCGATGAAGTGTAGTCTATTCAAATTTATACTAAGTAAGTACAAGTCTTAGCTAATTAAATAAAAATCAATGAGGAAAAATCGAAGATGTTACCATCGTTGAAAAGATAATTTGATCTCTTGACATAAGTTCAAGAACATAGTTATTGCTATTGAAAAATCTAAGAATTTTTTGTGATAGCTAATGAGCTGATTGGGTCACTAGAAGCCCGTAAGCACTAGATGAAGGAAAAGAATGTAAAGAACTTAATAACAAGCCATAAAAACTAAAAAATTTTTACATATAGATAAAAGTTTAGACGATTCCAGATCTACTATTATCAAAATGTAGGGCATTCAGGCTGCAAGGGTTATGACCAAGAATATTGTAAAAGATAGAATAACCACCAAAATCAAGGTTGTGGTCATGGACAAGATACAAATAAATTTACATTACATGTTCTGTTTGTGATAAATTTAGTCATTATGTTATTAAATGCTAGTATCGCCAACCAACTAATTTGACTGGAAAAACATCTTTTGCCCAAGAGCATGATGATAATACCACATAGACATTATGATTACAACATCGATTCAAGATAACTATGAAAATCAGAATCTTTGGTAACTTGATACTAGGCGTATTTTAGTTCATATAGAGTCTAGTTTGCAATTGACAATAAGATTCCAACAATGAGAAAATGGCATGTTTTAATAAAATTGAAAGATGATAATCATTAGTAGATCTCTAAAATCTTTTTTGGTCTATAGATGAAGCATAATCGACTTAGTCTTGGGCAGTTACTTGAGAATGGTTGTCATATGCATATGAAAGATAACCATTTAACTACTTTCAATTAAGAAAGTATGATTGTTTTAAAATCTCCTTGGTGAATTGTTTATTTAAGATGTAGATTAAGAATAATGTTAACCTGTGTTTCAAATTATTATTATTGATAAGTCATGGTTGTGACACTTAAACTTTAGTATTTTAAAACTTTTGACTAAAAAAATTGGTATAAAGGTTACTAATTGTTAATCTTGTTAAACAATTTCAATGAAGGTTGTATTCTTGGCAAGTAGTACAGAAAACCATTTGCAAATTCATCCTTTTGATATATCACCCACTGTAACACCCCCACCTCCTGACGACCATCTCTGAGGGTACAATTGTCATTGTTACCTTCATTCATCATTAAATGTAATATAATTCAATTAATATAGTATTAAGTTGCAATTGTTCATCAACCGTGTATTCACAATATACAAAGGACCCATAGAGGTCACTCAGGGGACAGGGCATTAGTAATACTTCAATGACCATCTCTGAGGATACAAATGTTATTGTTACCTTCATTCATCATTAGATGTAATACAACATCAAGTTGCAATGGTTCATCAACCATCTATTCACAATATACAGAGGACTCATAGAGGTGACTCAGGGAACAGGGCCTTACTAATATTTTGTAACACACTGGGTCCCACTACGTGACGATATTGTCCCCACTTAGCCATAGACACACCGTGTGGGTTTTGTTTCTGGTGAGACTCGAACTCGAGTTACCCCCAAAAGGTCTCGGCTCTAGTGAACATCCGCGTATACACCCATAGTTTAGTCTCAACTCTGAGGTCCAGCCGATGTGAGATTATTACAATCCACCCTCCTTGGAGGCCATCTCGTCCTCGAGATGCACACCCATTACACTCAGAAGTGGCTCTGATACCATTTTGTAACACATCGGGTCCCACTACGTGACGATATTGTCCCCACTTAGCCACAGACACACCGTGGGGGTTTTGTTCCTAGAGAGACTCAAATTCGAGCCACCCCCAAAAGGTCTCGGCACTAGTGACCACCCGCGTATACATTCATAGCCCAGTCTCAACTTTGAGGTCCAGCCGATGTGGGATTATTACAATACTAGCTTAGTGGTAGTTGGAGTTTGCAAAACTTTGTATTTGACCCCTAGAATCAAGGTTTGAATCCCACAGAGGCAAAGCAAAACCCCTAGAGGCGGGCACAATACCTTGTGAGTAATAATGTCATGACGTGCCCTGACATGAGTGAGGGTCCTAGTGGCGGTGGCGGTGGGTTGTTACAATAAAAGGCACCTTTTTATTGTCACACCATATAGGTCGGACACACCGCATACCTTGGCCACACACCGTGGATGTGGTGACTCACTAGGTACTGTTCCCTCCTTTTGAGGTTTTATTTTGCCTCCGTCGAGTTTCGAACCCACAACCTAGGGCTTAAGTACATATATTTCACGAAACCCGCTTCTATTGAGCTGGTGAGTCACCACATCCACGGTGTGTGGTCGAGGTGCGCGGTATGTCCGACCTATGTGGTGTGACATATTTCTTCTAATACTTGTGTCACATTCTCGAACAAGGACAAGGTCACTAGATAAAATAACTACATACCAATTAAATGTGAAAATATAGAAGGGTCACTGTCAAGTCTAATCATCAATGAAATATTTCCATTGCATTCAACAAAACAAATATTGTTTAGGCCCAATGGCCTCTTGTTATTCAACTTACAAAATAAAATCAACCATATATCCATAGGGCCATTATGCCCAACAAAACTGAGACTACTACCAAAACTAACATCGGCTGTGAAGATGTCTCCAGCTGCTGCTAGCCTGAAATGTTAGAAGTGGAGTGAGCTCAAAGAGCCTAGTGAATCGAATCAAATATTTAAACCATTATATTAATTAAATAAACACATTTATCATACACTTCCAAGCATTAGGCGTTTCAAACATTAGGTTGTTTTGAGTTGTCGTTAAGACTGAAAGAAATCTCCTTGGTGTCCCCCTGTGGTTCAGGATATCATCTAGAGGTAACACCCTACGACTAATTACCTATTCACGACCCTAACTAGGGAGTGAAGTCCTTTATTACTCTCAGTCTCGTCTTGCCACTGTCACCGTTGTGATAGCGATATCAATCTCAAGAATCAAATAAATGGCCGAAGTTGAGTCTGGGTTAAGGACACTTTTGATGACACCTTATGATCGATCATGGCCCCGGAACGTGGTTAAATGAGAATTCATTATTTAAGTTTAATGTAATACAATCTAAATATGAAATATTTTTTTGATTTCTCTAACTCATACGATTATGTAATAACATGAAGGCATGACTAATCAACATAAAAATAAAGGGTTGAAAGATTATATCCTAATGACTTGGTTTCTCGCTATTCCATTCTCCAATACGCGAGTGTTCTTCCTCTTCCTCTCGGGCGTGATGATGATGGAATGTAAGAGACTAGTTCCTTTAATGGCCAACACTTAAAATGTCAAGAAGGAAAAGAGACAAGAATTAAAATCAAATTGTTGAGATTGGATTTTACCTCTCTTTACTTTCTTTCTTTCTTAGGATCTTTGATCTTTGGAGAAGACTTTTCTCTTCTCTTTTCTTGTTCTTGTCTTCTTTGGTGTGTCTTGGGGAGCAAAACCCTAGAAAAGTCACCTTGAGGAATGGAAACCCTAAAGGGGATGGCTAGGGTGAGATCCAAAGATTTGTGGTTTAAGAAAAGTGGGGAAGAGAATAAGGTTTTGGGAAAGTACACACTATAGTAAGTATCTCGATTTGCTTTTATTTCTAATTTGATTTGAATTTAAATTTAAGAATGTGGGGAGTCATTTCTAGAAGATTCACTGCTTATACCATACAATCTTGTTTTGGCTTTTGATTTAAATTATTTTATTTTAATGCTTTTTTTCATCATTTGGGTGCTCATTTAAGTGGTTATTTATAAGAAAATATTTAAAAATATTTATTTATTTTCTAATATTTTATAAATAAATTTGTATTATGCCTAAATATCTATATTGACATATTTTTTAATTTACATAAACTTTATTAATTTAATTATCGTCATTTTTTACAATATTTTTTAGACATTTTATTTTAGTCTATTCTATATAATTTATTCTCATATTATTTTTATAATAGTACAAGCATCTGGTCTTATGTGAAATGATCATTTTGCTTTCCAATGGCAAATTTATTATTTTAAAATGGCCATTTGTCCTTCAAAGGTAAAATTACTTTTTTACCCCTCGATTGGTCCAAATATCCTTCTATACTTACAATTATTCACCGTTTCACATAATGTTGCTTTATAATTCACTTTCCATGTAAATTGACCATTTTACCCATGGATGGCGAAGTTACAATTTTACCTTGGGTACTTAATGCATTTTAACACTGTAATGAACTCATTAATGATTTTTGTATATTTTATTCTTAAAAATTTAATAATTTTTTCAAGGTATTACACCCACCTTTTACATGTAGTTCATTCTACTATATGTGATTCGATACAAACTACAAATAATGGAGGAATCAAATATATTTTCACTTTCATTGATAACTTTAGTGAAAAAATTTAAGTTTATTTTTTGGCTAGTATATAAGATACCTTAAGTTGCTTCCAAAAGCTTAAATCTTTTGTTGAAAAGCAAATTGATCATCACAATAAAGCATTACAAACTAATGGTGGTGGTAAATACACTTCCAAAGCCTTTGAAAATTATTTTACAGCTCTACGTGAGTGAATAGTTGAGTTGTTGTAATTGATGTGGAGATTCAATTTGAAAATAATAACATTTAAGAGCTTGTTAACATTCTCCAAGGTTATAAAACAATTAATGTTGAATGATTTTTTAACCCAAAGGAAGCCAATGGTAACATTGACCTTTTATAAAGTAAGACTCGTGACAACAGATTATAAACAGAAGCCTAATCTTGATCATCAAGAGGTGTTTGCTCTTGTTACTCACATGGAGAGTATACAATTGTTGATTGTCATAGCCGTTCAAAAACATTTGTAGATTCATTAAATAGATGTAAATTCTTGAATAGGTATGTAGATGAAGTTTATGTGAAGCAGCTAACTAGATATGTGAAACAAAGATTTCAAAATAAAGTCCATAAGTTGAAGGAAGCGTTATATAGATTGAAACAAGCACTTATGATTG
>JAJIYU010016606.1:0-12067 GCA_030144865.1 Tinospora cordifolia | reverse complement strand
TGATCCCTTATGAGGATATCTACCTTCTCTTCTAAGTCCCCCTCTACATGGTGGCAAAACCAAAATTTGTATTAAGAAACCAACGTAACAGTAAGAAAGAAGATAATAGCCAATTCAACAGGGCTAAATTCTCCAAAATACACTTACTGAAATGAATAGATTGATTATTCTTTCCTACAACTACTTAACATCATCTATATCTAAATAACTAACTAGCCTAAGTGTAACTAACCATAGTTGGTATCTCTCATTACTTAAGGTTGAAGAAACTTTCTTTTTTTTAAATGTGAAACTAAATTTCTTTCTCTGCTTTTTTTTTTTCTTTTGGTTTGTTTTTTATTTTTAATTTCTCTTTTTTTTTTCTCTTTTTTCCTCTCAAAAGAATAAATAAATAAAAAATAGAAGGAAGGTCTTCTTGTTGCTGTAGAAGGTATCAATGATCAGATGCAAAAGCTGTTTGATCACAAATTGGAAAGCAATGTCTTTGTTTTCGCCGTTGCTTATCGCAAAGAGATGTCTCCGCCAAGATTGAAATTCAGCGTAGAAGCAGAGAAAAGATTGTTGGTCAGCAACAAAGAGAAGAAAATAAGCAGGGTTTGAACAAGTGGGTTTTTCTGCAAGTTAAAGATGTATCATCACCACCTTTGCCAACTACCTAAACCAGACCACCGCCTGGATCACGACCCGGTGGTCCCATCCGTGTCTTCACCATCTTCTTCATTGCTTTCTTCATCTCCTTCTTCTTCTTCGAGTTCTTCTTTCTCTTCTTTTTTTTCTTCTTCTTTAGCTTCTTTGTCTTCTTCTTTTGCTTCATCTTCAACTTCATTTTCTTCTTCTTCGTCAGCATCATAGTTGGACTCACATCATCTCATGACCCTTGCAACCTTTGTTGTCGGCCTTGTCCGATCCTTGATCTATAGTTGTAACCATGGTCTGAAAATTCAACAAATTTTGATTAAATTAGTCGAATTAATTAAGTAATTTGGCCTCAAATTACCTAAAATTGTATAATTGCAAAATTTCATTAAAATCTTCAAAAAAAATTGGCAAAGTTTGCCTAAAATCAAAGTTTCAAAGATTTTTACAAAAAAAAATGTAAATTAGTCATAAAAAAGGGAACATTTTTTATAGAAAAATCTTGGTGGTGCACAAATATTCTTTGTATAGTCATAAAGGTTGTAAAAATTTTTTTTAAAAAAATATCTTTATAAATGAAAAAATTGAAGGTGAGATGTGTGCACCTACTAAGTGGCGGTCCAAAAGAAAGAATAACAAGCTACAACTTGGAGAAGAGATGATAGATAGAAGAAAAGAAAGAGAATAATAAGCTAAGATCGTGAGAGGAGAGGCATTAATAGAAATGAGGGTTGGTTAGGTAGTTGGTAAAGAAGATCAAAGTTGCTTGCACTTGCAGCAATTAGTGAACTAGTGACTAGTCAAGTTAGGGTTTATGCTTGCACGGCTATTAAGGTTTGACCATAGATTTGTCTTTCTTTCATTTTTTTCTTATAACAGTTAGAAGTAAATATGCATGATATGAATTAAACATTGTTAATGTTAAAATACACGTTTGAAACCGTTATATCTAGACTTTTATATGTAAAATGTATCTATTTATGTTTGTTTTCATTATTTTTAATAGAAATTATGCATATTTTAGCATTTATGTAGAATTATTTTTAATTTCTCTAAGTTTACAAATTTTTAAAAAAATTCTTTCAAATTTATCGAACTCTTCGAATTAATTTTGATTTTCAAAGATTGAAGTTTGGTGTGAAGTTAAATTTTGATTCGTTGGCTATAACAGTTATTGTCTTGTCCGGATGAATCCAATGCAACTACGATCTTATGATTTGCTATTTCATTGTCTTTGTTAGTGCATCTACCTTGGATGGATATAGTTTGGAATCGTTTTACAAGAACAGATCTGGAAAACCGTGATTGACTACCCTTTGTATTCACCAGATAGTTGATCGAGTTTAAATCAAATTTGTGGCTTGGACATGTTAAGATGATCTCAACATCATTGATCTTCAATTGACCTGATTCTTTGTTGTGTTCCATCGTGATGGTCTGAACACAATCAAGTTGCTCCATTTTGTTTTCTGCACTTGGTTTTCCTTTTGAGATCATTTGAGATAGGAACTGCAAGGATCAGTCCATTTCTTCCGTGATCTACATCATCTTGGAGACATTTTGCATGAGTAATTTAACTATGCATCTCAACTTTGCATTCTCAATCTTCATCCCTCCCATTTCTTTCTCAAAAACGTCCTTCCTATTTTCACTTACCTACGAAGACATTAGTTCCAGTTTCAGTCTGACAAATCGAGTTGCTCTGATACCAATTTGATAGGAACCTCAAACTCAAATCAAAATTCGTATTAAGAAACCAATTTAATAGTAACTAAGAAGATAATGGTCAATTCAAGAGGGCTAAATTCTCCAAAATACACTTACTCAAGTAAATAGATTGATTATTCCTACAACTGGTCAACATCATTTATACCCAAATTACTAACCTTGGTGTAACTAACTAACCATAGTATCCATGGTCCCCAAAGGTATCTACCTTCTCTTCTAATTCCCCCTCTACATGGTGGCGAAAAAGACCATTCGTATCTACAACTTATCTCCTTTGCCTATAGTAAATTCAAGTTTTGAAGCATCCTTTACTTACGGCCATGTCTTACACGGTGCCTTGTTTTTGTATATTAAGCATTCGATGCATAGTCTTCCCCTTTTCCCGTGGTGCTTGCACGCTCTTCCACTCCACTTGCCACATTGGCATCCCCCTCTCCCCCCCCGCCCTGTAGAAAGCACTTCATCAACCTCTCTCTGTTGTTTTCACTACTCTGTTTGGTGTTTAAATATTGATTAAAAAGAAATTGTTGGGATTGCTTCAACTACAATAATCTAAGCGAAACCACTGCCCTTTTGCAGAAAAGCAAACTACCACCACTGAAGTTGTCTAGATACTGTTGTTAAAATCATTTCCCAAAACAACTTTGTGCAAGAGTGCCCCCCCTGAGTTAATCCGAGGTAGTTCATTAGTGCACACTCCAATGGAATTGTCGTAGGAAGAATTGATTCATCATCTTTATTTACCCCAACTTGACATTTGCCTTGTTCATCTTGAGGCCTTTAAAACTCCTTATAGTATCTAAGTAGTTGAAACACGTTCATGACATTGTCCTCTTCACCTTCTAATGAAAATATTGTACCATCAACATATTGTAACAAAGCAACTTCCACCTTGTCTCCTCTAATCTAGAAACCTTCATTACATAATATTGTTGAGCCCTTGCCACCATTAGTGTAAGCAACTGCTTGCTCCTATTTTCCCCTTGGTCTTTCATTCACCACCGCAAAGTTTGTTACAAAACATGTATACCCTCTTATCCAATGAATCCACCTTTTGGTAAATCCCATTTTTGCATTACAAACATCAAAAAGCCCCAATCTACTATGTTATATGCCTTGGAAATTCTATTTTGAATACCACTCCAAATTTTCCCTTGGATCAGTAGTCCTATATTGCGTCGTTAGCAATGAGAAGAACATGTAGGATTTGTCTCCTTTGTACAAAGGTCGAATGTGATTAGAGCACTGTTCATGTAACACCCCTTGGAATCTCATTGATAGTGCTTTGGGGATGATTTTAGAGACATTTCACAAAACTTATTGGTCTGAAGTCCTTCAAGCTTCTCGCATCTCCTTTCTTAGGGATGAGGCAAATATGTGTTTCATTGACTGAATTGTTTATCACCCTGTTTCGATTGAAGTCTAGCAGCACTTACATTACATCATCCAGCACTCCCTCCCATGCCTTCTGAAAGTCTGGAAGAAAGCCATAAGGACTTGGGGCATTTGACCCATTACAACTAAACTTTTGCTTTCCTTGCCTCCATCTGAAATGGGCACTCTTAGGTCTTTGTGGTTTAAGGAAATCTGCCCCTATTCCATCCCTGCAATACCCCACTGAACGCATCCTTTGCCATGTATACCTTTTTGAAGTTTCCTAATTGCATCAACAACCTTATCTTGGCATGATGTGCATTTCCTGTCTTCCCTTTAAACAAGCTTATGTCATTAAGTAACGGAGGAACAAGATTATTCAAAGCTAAGGGCTATAAGACTAATGCTATCTATATACAGTATTATGTGAAGCAAAGTAATTTGCTTCACATAATACTGTCTCACAGAGAGAGATTCGTTTCTTAATTTCAAAATGTCATATGCAAAAAAGGGCCTTTAAAGCCAGAACGTAAATAATACTTTAGCTTGTATTATATGGGATGTGCACATTTGTTAAAGTCAGGAAAGTAGCTAACGGCAGGTGCACACTTTTGCTTTAATTGCAGGGAAGGCCTTGTAGTCACTGATGATGTCTCCATAGTGGAGCACCTTAAACATCCAGTATATATCACTGAAGGATCTTATACCAACATTAAGGTAATGAACACTCCTGTCTACTTCACTGCTCAAGTGTTTACTTAATTAAAGCATCATCTTCATAGAAGTTGATTAAAGCTGCTGAGTCAGAGTAATTCTTTGATCTAAATGGTGATGAATGGTCAGTGTTAGTATGTCCTGTGTGGAAAGGTTGGGTATCTTTTTGTTTGGTCGATGGTGGTGTGTTGTTTTGTGTACTGCAGGTACACAGTCTCTGGTCTCTACCTTTTTGTATTTGTTCATCTAATCAACATATGATACTTGTGTTCAGTTTTTTCTTTAAAAAAAATAAAGAAGAAAAAAGGAAAAGAAAACTTGGAAAGGGATATTGCTTGTTTTTGTAAGCTGAGTTTTTCTAATTTATGGCAGGTAACAACACCTGAGGATATGTTGCTTGCTGAGGGATATTTGAAGTGAAGATTTCACTGGCAAACTGGAGTTCCATTGAAGTGGCTCTCAAGTTCTTATGGTCATTTTGTAGCAGACTTAGGCTTTGCTCTTGGACACGGGCAATGGGGACAAAATTCCGGGTGTTAGCTTTCATTCAAATTAATTGAAGCATATGCTGTAACTAGGGTTTTGAGCCAAGTAACCATTTTATTTGTAAATCGGAAATTTGGCAAATGCCAATGATCTGCCTATAGTTGGGTTTGAAGAACACAAGCTTCATTGAAATCAATCGTTCAGGAAATTCCTGTTGCGAATCCAAAAAGCCTAAGTTCCTAATCATTTTACTTGTTCAATCACAGGGAATAAGCCAACAAGATACAGAAATGCTGCTCCTTCAATCATAGTCTCATCTTTTCCCAAGAATTTTGCTACAAGGCTCATGCATTGTTGCCTTGATTTCACTTTCTGCATTCATCAAACTGATTAGGTACTAAATAAGTAATTAGGCAAAACAATACAAAATGACCCAAGAATGTGAAATCAGAAAAGCAGGAAAAAGAAAAAAGAAGATGATAGACCCGTTACAAAATATTGTTCCCGTGTAAGCTTTTATTGTATTCATAAAATCAGAGAATCTAAACAAGAGGAGAAGCAGTTTACAGCTCTCATCCAAGGGCTTTCTTTTTCTTTGCACCCTTGAAAAGTGGCTTAATTGTAGATTTACAGAAAAAAATTAGAAACAGAAAAACCGATTGAACATCAGAAATTCCAAAAGTCTTTGTTTCTCTTCTCATCTTTTCAATCTATCTTCAACCTTAGTCACCTTGTTATGCTGTCCAAATAATGAGAAGTTGCTCTGCCTGGGTGACCGAATAGTATGTCCTTGTTTTACCTGTTTCAAAACAGACGAAGAAGAATGCCAATGTCACCACTTTACCCAATTCCCACTCTTTTAAATGTGACAAGATGAAATTGAAGATATTACCTTCCTTCGGTTATGGTGTTTGCTGTTCCAACAAAGACATCCATGGCAACCACCAGCACTTGTCCCTGATTCATATCCCCTGCAGAAAAGTTATAAGAAGTCAATGCCTCAAACCATTTTTAACTCGGTACATATTGAGGAAGACACTGAATAAAATAGTGGTTACTTAGTTGAATCGTTCCAATGATGTTAACAGGAGCAAGTAAAGAGCAAATGAGTAGCAAAACAATGTGTTCCATACAAGAGACATAATGATAAAGTATATTGAAATAATGGGAGAAAAGGAAGCACTGGTAGCACATTGTAACAAGTTTAAAAGCCTCACTAGTGTTGTTAAGGTGTCTCATAGGTAATACATGGACGCCGAGCCTTCCCAGGTGCCTAAGTGGTAACCAAGGCACCAAAGGTAAATATTTGTAAATTTTCTTTTCTTTTAATGACTTGAAAAAAATCATATTAAACCTTAAATTAATAAATTTTAAATAATATATTATTTATTTTAACATATTATCTATTTTATACACATATGTATGGAGTATGGGACCAATAAATAAATAAATATTATTTAGAAACCTTTAAATAATTATTTTAAAGTTCGCCTTAGACTCGTCTAAACCTTGTCTAGATCCTATCATGCCTTATAGAGGCTTGCCGCCTAAGTTCATCTTTCTGCCTTGACAACACTGAGCTTGACCACAAAAACATGGGTCAGAGCTGATCATCAAGCCACAATTTGGTATATACTAATGACAACAAAACTGGAATTTAAATGGACAAACAATATTATGAACCAAAGTGATGACCATCAGAGAAAGGGCGGGAAGAAATTACTCACAGGTTTTCCTTGCTGATGTTGTTTGGATAACCTCTACTGTGCAATAAACTGGGAGACATTTGAAAATGATCCAATTTGTGACCACTTTGTTCCTTCTGATAGCCCTTGCTACTATTTATCTTTAAAGCTTTAAGTTCACGACTCAATTCATCCTCCCATTTCTGAGAGGACAATGCAGGGGATGTGGAAAGCATTGGCTTCTGATAGGAGACGTCGTCTTGTGGCAAGACTTGGCTCCTTTCCGCTTTCAATCTGTTCAAAGATTCCGGTGTTCCCTTTTCAGCAGCCTGTAGCCAAGCTGTCTCTAGCCTCTGTTCATCTATGATGTTTTGTATTCTTTGCATTGGGATGTCATCTTTCTTCCTTTCTGTTCCATGAACTTTTTCTTCCAAAATGACAGGTGATTCAGTAGTGATTTGATGTTGTCCATTCTGCATTGTAGGACAATCAGACAATTCTGTTGTTCCTCTCGGTAACATAGCTTCAGCACAAATCAAGCTCTCAGCAGCAGATCGGTTGGATTCCAGGCGTGGATCCAGAGCAGTACTTTTTGAATTACTGAATGCACCTTTTGAATCCTTGTTGATCAACAGATTTGTTTCCATGTTTTTTGACAGTGGAGGATCTGGAGATTCCACTGGCTTTATTTTGTTTGTAGAGGCCTCCCTCACTGGCATGAGTCTTATTCTAACCTCCACATTCCGTTTCATCACTGTTTCAATTGAATTTGTGATGCTACTCAGAAACCTCTCTGCTCTGGATTTAATCTCTTCATTTTCAAATGCCATGGAAGCAATTAAAACACCTGCAAGTAGATCCAATATTTAGTATAGTTCATACCAAATTTAGATCAGCTAATTTTCCACTAATTTCATTCTGAAATCCAGTGACCAAAATATGCTTCAAGAGGAATGAATTTAAGTTAATGGTTTCAAGGATTATAAGTCATTATCATATATCAGGTCAGACGATGAATGTGCTTGCACCTAAGTGCATGATTTTTCTGCCTAAATGCAGTCTGTCTTTCTCATAGCAATTCTATGTACTAAATGACGGGCAAAAGGCAGCCAAAGGAACAAGGGCCTATTCTATCACAAACTGAAGCATTATATATTCAGTCTGATCGAGTGTTTCTTTCCTAGAGATGCTCAAAACGTACTATCATAACAAAATAACTCAAAAAATCATTATTCCTCGCCTTTTGGTACGCATTTCAAATCATGAGATGGCTATTGTACAAGTCTGCCCTGTACAAGTAATTTGTCAAAAAATCTAAAGCCTTTTCTTCGAAAAATACCCTATGTACTGCAAGGAAAGGAAAAAAAAAATCCTTAACCAAATATCTATGTCAATGACCAGTCTCATAGATGAACTGACACATTGGTTTCTACTGCACACTTCTTTGAAGGAGCTAGTGCTTGAAAATAATAATGGCTATACCTTCAACTTCAGAAATAGATAAAAGCTTCCCGTGAACATGCAATAACTGTTTCAATGTCTTTGAGTGGCATCTGTTGATGCATCTTTCCCAGATGTTATCCAACAAATCTGGCCTTACACATCTGACAACCTCACTCCCAGCTCTATTATCTTTGTGAGAGGTACCTAATGCATCCACCACTGTTAGTTGGCAGCCTCAAGGCTTGGCATTAAAATTAAAACAATTAAGGAACCACCACCTGAGCGTCCAACTGCTGTAGCCATTGAACTTGATGAAGAGGTTGAGTTTTGGAGTGTGTTCCGAATGCCAGACCTTTTCTTTTGGGTATAATCCCAACAAGTACCTGAGGGGTCTTCCTCTGTTGATTTTGAGTTGTGCTTCCTACTGCTGCCTGAGTGGGTGGGAACTGGGGAGGGTACAGAGCCAAGTTGTAGTAGGGCAGCCGTGAACCATGTTGAGCGCTCACTTGAAGTCCTTAGCTGCTTTTCAGCTTCTAACAAAAGCTTCAGAGCCTGCTTTAGCCTTTCAAGTTCTGCTTCAGTTACTGGAGCAGCCAAGTCACAAACATATAACAAACACTAATATGTTAAACAGCAATTAATAACAATCAATGCCTAAAAATAACAAAGTTGATCAATTAGCTTTTGATTTGCATAGTTCAACTGAGCTTAAATCTTAGGTTTTTCTAAAATTACTGTCTCCTACAATGGTTTTGATCATCACCGGTACACTTAAATTAAACTAAAAGCAATAATAATATAGGCTCCAGAAAATGAAACCCACAACGCTCCCGATAAATGGAAACTGCACAACAACAGCCTGCACCAACAATAATAAGATAAAAAGAGCTTACAACTTCGCCCACCAAAGAAGGAATTGCTGCCATTAGAGTCAACCAATTGGTAGGTTCCTGCAATAATATCCATAATGAGACCTGCTAACTGTGACATCAAAGCCATTGGATCAACACCAGAATCCATCAATTCTCTGGCTCTCTTCACAGTTTCTGCTGTGTCCGATGACATAGCTAATTCCAAGAGATCAAGCAATTTCTCCTCTGAAACAACTCCTACCTGAAGAGGTAAAAATTTTAAAAATTAAAATTTAAAGAAAAAGCACACATGAGTAGGTGTTTTCAGGTTGTTGAACTTGGTAATCAAAAAACAATCTAAACAAAGTAAGCTCATTCGATTTAATTTCAAGAAACTAAATTATGATTGATTCCTTTAAAACTTAACAGAAAGCTCTCCTGAATTTCATAAATGCACCTCTCAAAAATTGCACCCTTACCCACAAGGAGTAGGGCATGATTAGCCAACAAGTAATTGGCCTAGTGGTTGTAGGGCCACATGGGGAACTATATGTATTCAAGTTCACCAGTTAGGTAGGACAATTGTTGTGTTACTAACATTTTCATCTAAATAGAATAAACTAAAATAAATATGATCAACTATGTTGGCAAACTCACCAGTTCATTCACAAGGGACGCAGTTATCCTTTTACCTAGTAAACTCAGTTGGTCTAACATTGTTTCCGCGTCCCTAAGTGAACCATCTGCATTCAACGCAATCAAATCCAAAGCATGCAACTCAACATCCAGGTTCTCACTGGCACATAGCTTCTTCAGCCTAGTAGTGATATCAGCCTCTTTGATCTTGTTGAATAGGTATTTTTGACATCGGGAGAGTACAACTCGTGGTAGGTTATCTAGATCGGTTGTTATGAATATGAAGACAACATTTGCTGGTGGTTCTTCAAGAAACTTCAGAAATATAGACCATGCTTTGGACGGTAACAAGTGGCAGTCATGAATAATAAGGACCTTGAACCGCGAAAAGTGTGATGAGGGTGCAACAGACAAGCTTTTCAACAGGTACCTCACTCTTTCTATTTCTTTCTTATTGGTAGCCTCTACTTCTTTCAGGTCCATGCTCTTGCCATAGACAAAATCAATGCAGTCCCTACATGAACCACAGGGCTTAGTTTCCTCAACAGCCATGCAATTCAAAGCAGCAGCCAATATCCTCGCAGTTGTGGTTTTTCCTGTTCCCCGAGGGCCTTGAAAGAGGTAGACAGGAGCAATCCTGCCTCTAGATATCGCATTTATTAGTGACTGAACAACAATATTTTGTCCTATTATTTCTTCAAAGAACCTTGGCCTATATTTTTGGCTCAAGCTCCCAACATGATCTGGTGTCCTTTGATTGGCTCCCGCCAAAGGAACTAACTCCAAGCCTTCTTGGCTTCTGCAACTAAACGACCACCTCTGTCCATCCAACCTGCTCAAGGCCTCCAAGTCAAGCTCACCAAAGTTGGTAGAAAGTTCGTCATCACTTTGTACACTATCCATAGATGTATCTTGTCCACCATCACAGCTATTAGTCAACAATGGGAGACCTTGGGCAGAACTTGACACAAGTTTCTTATTGGATTTTGAAGAATGACGCTTTCGATAGAGTGTCTGACTTCCACATAATATGCTACTACCTTTTCTCCTCAAAGTATTGGACAGTGAAGGAGAATAACAACCTCCACAGCCCCTATGTTTTGCAATCCTCTTTGATCCATAACAAGTAATTCCACATCCTTGACGCTTCTGAAGATCAAAGTTGTCATCTTCATCCCCATCAAAAGAAGTTGTTGTGCCATCCCAAGATACAATACTTGGATTATGGTTTCCGTATTGATTATAGGAACTGGTTGATGCTGGTGTGCAAGAAAATGAAGAGTCTTCTCTTCGGGTATTTTTCAAGAGTCGAGATGAGTGAGACCAATTTGCACTTTGGACTAACATTGGCGATGTTGACTTTGATACAAACCCATTCTTATGAACAAAATCATGAGCCAAATTTTGTAAATCTTCAGAGTTGCAGTATTCTGTGTCATCAGATTGCTCAACAGAAGTTATTGGTCCTCCTAAAGAGAAACATGGAGCATCCAATGGCTTCGAGTTGGTAGACTTTTTGGCAATCCGTTGCCTAGAGACAGAAGAACCTTTTCTAAACTTCTTAACTGATCTTTGAACTGGTGTTTCCAAACTTGCATCTCCGACTCTAAGGGTCCCTACATGTTCCTCAAGATATGTGTCACTCTTAGAGCCTTCCCTGTGAGCATCACTTGAGCTATTGCCAGGACTGGCTGGAACTGAGCTTTCTTTCAAATATTTGTCCCCATCTAATTTTGCTCCACTATCACTTGATTTGCTAGATTGATGCCTCCAATTGTATAAGAATACCTGCTTCTGTTTGTTCTCAAGTTTCCCAGGAAAGCAAGAGTCAAGTTCAGAATATCTACCAGAATGAGTTACTCCAACAGAGTTCCGAAAAGTTCCATTTATATTATACAAATTGGAAGCTGTAGCAACAGATCTAGAACTCAAAGGTGACCTCCATGAAGAGCTAGTTTCTGGATCACGTAAGAACCTTGCAGCCTTTCGAAGGGCAGTAAGTTCCTTCTTCCAGTGGAGGTCACTACTTTGGTTGTGTAGATCTGACATTTTTTTTTCCCAGGTTTAGGAATTTGATGTCATAGGAGAGCTAAGTAGGAGGAGCCAATCCATTCAGCAACAGCAGCTTAAAGAGGCACAACAGCAGGTGATATGTTGCATATAATTGTATCCTTATTCCAAAACACAAGGCAGGATCCTCTTGCCTCTTCTAAATAGCTCAACTTGCAAAGCCTCAAAATATGAACTCTGCAATCATTTAAGAATATTGAATTTCTCATACTCATGGAAAAACAAATAACGGTTGTGAAATGCCAGGAGAGTGAGAAGGAAAGACAACTGAATAAAAGTACACTATAAGTTACATGGTAAAAAATTGAACATAGAAAAAGGGGAAGTTTAAGAAAAAGTTAAAATAGTGTTACTAACATAATTGCTCAACAGTCCAAGAGCATCCAACATTTTGATGAGCACATGTTGACTACTCAAAATTTTCAATGACCTCAACGGTCAGCA
>JAJIYU010016605.1:0-12067 GCA_030144865.1 Tinospora cordifolia | reverse complement strand
ATAAACTAATCATTAAACATAATAATCATATGCAACCTCCTATAGAATTAACAACCTCTTGGTTAATTGATTCATATAGGCCTATATTCTGATTATCCAATTGTTAAACCTCTCTCTCGAGTTAGTTTAATAATTTTAAATTAGCTTGTAGGTGGTTAATCACTAAAGAATATTAGAACACAAAGTATAAAATAATACCTCAAAAATAGATTAATCAAAACAAATATCAAAGAATCCTACGATCTAAATTACATCTTAGAAATTAAGAAACTTAGCCAGACAAAGTAGCTAGTTCACAGCACAAAGAATTAAACAAATAGAAGATCATACTATATAGATGTGATCTTGTTCTTCAGTTCTTCTCTTTGTTCCGCTTTTTCTGTGCTCTTGCCGTCAGAAGAAATCGCAACAATTGAATAATGATTTGAATCATCTAATAACCCTACAATAGATGTCTATTTATAATGTTTCTAAAAGGTCTTCGTAAAAACCCTAATTGTACTCTAACATGGACACGTAACTTAATAACCCTTTTTGCAAAATCACGGTACACGACCTTGGTCACACAGTTGTAAAAATTCGAAAATCTAATACCTTGTGTGCCAAACTTCACACAGGACAACGATCTGCCATAGCAAGATCGCGGTCCACCATAGCAGGACTGCGATCCCACGATGGTTAAAAATCACGAATTTCCTATTCTGTTTTGCACTTATTGCCCCATATTTCTAGTCGTGCCATTGTTTCACTAACTTATTTACACGCCTGCCATTGCTTCATGTGCCACAAATTCGATTGGACGTGATGGGCTTGTTGATTGGGGCCTTATTTTGTATTGGGCCATGGCTTGTGTTGCATTCTTTTGTTTTTTCATCTTAATTCCTTTGTGTGTCCATTTCTTTTTGATCTAAACCTACACAAGCAACAGAGAATCCTTTCTTCGGGTATTAAATCACAATTATAAATGATAAAAACTATATTAAAATTCTCAAAATGTATAAATACATGCAATGCTCTTAAAAAATGCTTATGCACCTAATTATAAATAAATATATCATATTTTCTATTTATACCCATGCAAAATGTATATAATATATATATATATATATATATAATAATGTTAGTATGCAATGCAATTAACATTCAACATAAGCCATGAGATGAAAAAAAAATGCATCAGTCCACATAAATCAAAGCCAAAATCTTGATTGCCCATATCATTGTGCTACTTTAGCATTTTAGTCCATAATAAATATTCACCCTTCTCATTTCTAAGGTATGCAATACACTACCAAGATAACGCCTATGGAATTTTTTACTTCTTAATCTTGTTTGACTCCAACTAATTAGACATTAGAGGATTTTTGGCTCATCCCAAATAGGTGCTTATGGATAGCCTCTCCTATTTTTTTATCTTCCTCCGTAATGTACTTGATGAACAAGGTCGATAGCTACTTGGGTTCTAGATCAACAAGTTGGTGTTAGTCAAATCTTATACTGGCATTTGGCATTGTAAGTAAAATCCATGCCAATTTGGATATAGATTTTCCATAACAAAGATTAGTTTTTGAGTTCTTCTAGTTGAAGATGCCATAAATTATGAGTTGTTCTTCATAATTAGTTCTAGTTTAAAAGACTTGTAAGCACTAGTTTTTAACACCTTAATTAAATATCCCCAAAGCTAGTTAAACCAAAAAAGATAGGTAGGGTGGAGCTTCCCCTTTAGAGAGAAAGCTTGGGACCAAAGGATAACCTAAAGCCTGTGTAGCTTTACCACCATGAGCCAAGAGGAAATCACCCTACTCAAAACAAAACTCATTGCTGCCCTTGATGTTCTTTGAAACAAAAGAGGAAGCCTCCAAAGTTCCAATCAAAAGCTTTGTAACAAAAATAGAAAGACAGTCAATTAATTAAGAAATTTTAAAATTTTAATAATTAAACTATAATAATTCTATTGACAAAGAAAAACTATAACAATTCATCAAAATCAGAAATTAACTAAAATATATAAAAATTATTTTGATGATAAATTGATTTTTCTTAAATTTAACTTAATTAGAAAAGATATAAACTCATTTTAGTCAGAAAAATTCTTATTTAAATTACACTCAACAACTAATACTATAAATTTAAATGTTCCTTAATTTAAAACTAAACACAAAAGATCCGATTATTTTATCACAAAAAATTTTAAGCATTCAAACATTAAGAAAATCACATTACTTAAATAAAGAATTTATATACACAATAATTTTTTTGTTAAAAAATTAATTTTAATCATTGAAATATTAAACAATTTCTTTTTAAGATTAGAAACACCAAAATGTATTGAACTAAGACGTATAGCCTTGCAGCATGCTTTTAACATAACTCATTAAATATTTAATACATTAACCAAAAATAAAACAAAATAGAATCTAAATAAAAAGTTAACCTATTAGTTAAACAATTCCACTAATCAAAACTTATAACAAAGCTATAAATTTGAAGCATGAATCTCCTGAATTTGAAACTCTAAATATTTTAAAGAAAAATTTCAGTTAATAAGCTTAAACCCATGTAATTTCAATATAAATTTTGAAATTGCAATTGCAATAGTCTATACCCAAAAATTATTAATCCTCTACTTAACAATACTTACTAATTAAAATGCAAAAGAAAATAATTAATTTATATCTAAAACTAAAGTATCTACCCTAATCAAAATAAAATAGATAAATATTGAAAGATAATTTAAAAAAAAACCCAAAATATTGAAGAGAAGAAAAAGAAATTTGTTGTTGCAATAAACGTGACCTGCACTTAACTATTGCCTTTCTTTTTCTTTTTCTTTTTTCCATCCTTTGCACTGAGACTTTTTTCTTCTTTTTGACTCCAACTTATATGGTTTAGAGTATTTCATGCTCCTCACTATATAAACGCCACTGTGTCATATGGTCTTTATTTATTTAATCTTGAACTGTATATATTTATATAACTAGTCATCTAAATAAAATATTTATGGACGAAAATTCTATTGTATCTTATTTCTACACATCAATTAAATGATAAAACCTTTTTTTTCTTCCAAAATCACTAAAATTGTGAATTTGCAATTCAACATTTAATTTTGGACGATTAATTAATTTTCATAGTTTATTTTATCAATATTAATGTTTAAGTTAGAAAAAAAAAATTATCAAATTATCATGAGTCAAGCTCTTGAATAAAGTGAAAAATAATAGAGATAAGCATGAGTGACGGAAATGACGATTGATGGTACCACATAAAAGGTGTAAGACATAAATGAACCATAGAGGGTAACATGTTCGGCACCATCTTGAAGGACTTGACCACCAAGGGCCAGTTTTGATCTACTTCTTTGGAAACCTACATTACAAGTTTGTTGACCACTTTGTAGGAAGCAAAGAACATGAGAAGTCAATGAAAACCTTTGCTAGGAGAAGCTTGAAGGCTTACCTAAATTGTTACAAGAAAGAAGCAATTCAAGTGGATGGGTATAATGACCATACTAGCTGATGGCTTTTGAAGCAAGCTCATACATGGGCTGGAAAATTTTGTTACTTGTGGATCCTGAACATGACTAGTAAGATGTTTGATAAATAACTCTATTTAACTTTTACTTTTATTTCAACTCATAATACATTAAGTTGTAAAAGAGGTTCACGCTCTATTTAAATAAGCCAAATCTTTATTTACTTTTTCTTATATAAGTTATACCTCTCTATCAATTAGAGGCTGAACATTTTTAAATAATACTTCAAATATTAATTTTTTTATTACCTTTTAATTTTTGTGGAAGTTGAAAGTAGAGTTATCAAACACCACTTGAGACCTTCAATTAGCTAAGAGATGTAGAAAGAAAGTACATTAATGTTGCTAAGATTTGAAGTAAAGGCAAGGAAAGTGCTAGCCCAGGGCACCAAGCAAAACAAAAAGGGGAAGATTGACAATTGTAATGACTGAATCAATGACCAACATGATGTGAAGAAGATTGACTTTGGTCGAAAGGACTAGAGGAACAATAAATTACCTAAGGACATATGCAACACACACATGCCCTTCAAAACATCTTAAAAGCAAATTCTATTGGAGATCAAAGACGAGGACTACTTGCAGTGGCACAAGAAGATGCGAAAACTGATAAAACAAGGAGACCAAAAAAAGTACTAATGGTAATACCATAGATACCAGGACAACGTTGATCAATGTCATGACTTGAAAAAAGATGTGGAGAACTTGATCAGGAAAGGTCATTTGAGAATAATCTCAAGAGAGTCAAGTAAGGGCGAGACAACAAACAACAGAAAGGTTAGGTAGAGTCAACGAGAGAAATCAAAATAATCTTTGGTGGAGATTTCTTCCAAACCTTGAACAGAGCCTGCAAGACCTACTACACTAGAGAATAAAAGAATACGTGATTTTGAAATCACATTCACTAAAGAGAGGTGCAAGAAATCTTATGCCTACATGCATACACATTAATAATATTTACAAATGTAGCCAACTATAAAGTGCACATAAATGCTAGTTGACAACAAGAACATGATAGATATTTCTCTATTGGTTGACATATGAGAACTGCGGCTAACAAAGGAGAGACTCACCCCAATAGATTTGCTATTCATCAATTTCAAAAGAGATGTGGTCATGTACAAATGAAGGATCAGTTTTCCAATGATACTAGAAGAGGGGCAACACAAGGTCATTAGCTTTCTTGTGGTGACGTATCTAACATTTGACAATTCCATCATAAGCCATCACTCTTGAACAACCTCAAGTGTTGGTGTCCATCTACCTCTTGATGCTAAAGTTTCCAATAAAAAGGTATAAGAATTGTAAGAAGCCACCATGAGATAATTCAAGACTACTATGCCATTACAATAAAAGAAACAGCATCCAACTCCAAAAATAACAAAAAAAAAAAAAAAAAATTGATGCAACTAAATGTTCTAATAAAAGACTTCAACCCGTAAGGGACATTTTAGTGATGGAAGCAAGAAATTAGTAAAGTAAGGTCCAAGAAGCTAACGACCATACAAAGTTGTAAAGGTGGGCAAAGCGATAAACTTAATACTTGCTAAGCAAACAATGGCTATACTTTGTTAACATCAACATGTCTTCAAATGACTACATGAAGAACTATCTAAAACATGACTGATGTAATAGAGCAACACTAAGCATCAACCTTAATGCCAAGCCTATGAGCCAGAACAGATGATCTCTAAGATTTGATTGAGCTCAAGTTTACAAGAAAAAGTTGATATCTAATCGTAAAAGTATTGTACCTTGATTTGGTTGGCCAACATAATTAAGGAAACCTAATGATGAATGGAGGACGTTTAATAATTTCACAAAACTAAATAATGCTTGCATCAATTCATTGTTGCTCATCGATTAGCTAGCTGACACTACTAGTAGTCATCAGCTATTAACCTTCATGAATGTATACTCTAATGATAACATAATTATAATGGATGATAACGATGAAAGAATCTTTCATTATTACAAATAGAGGGACTTAATGTTAGAAGGTCATTTCATTTGACCTTAAGAATATACTAGAGGCTAGTAACCAAAATGTTCATAAAAAAGATTACATTAATGGCTTAGAAGATACAAAGTGAAGTTAAATATAACAAAATGCACCTTTAGAGTAGGAGCGTCAAAGTTTTAACATTTCTTAGTAAACCAAGTGTAAGTCAAGGCTAATCGAAACAATATTAAGACATTGGTTGACATAAAGGCACCAAAGATCATGAAGAAAATATAAAGCTTAATTGAGTGCACAGTAGCTTGAATCATTTTATCTCCAAGTCTATGAATAAGTCTTTTCTTCCTTAAGTTGGCCAAGAAAAAATATAGGAGTAACATGATATTTGAATGTGATGAAGCTTTCAAAGAATTGAGTGAGTTTCATGTCAAAGTTCTCATCCTTTCCAAGCCCCTACCTAGAAAGGAACTTTACTCATACTTGATAGTTTCAAGCTTGAAAATTAGTTGACCCTCGTAAAGGAATAATCCATACTTTAGAAAATGGTCCACTATACTAACATGTCCTTGTTGAGCGTAGAGACAAGATACATAGAGATAAAGAAAACTACTCTCTAGTTATTGCAACTCAAAAGTCGAGGCTGTACTTTTAGGCTGACATTGTTGTAGTCCTTACCAAACACCCCTTAAGGCAAGTACTCTTAAAGCTAGTGATATTAGGACAACTAACCAAGAAGACCATCAAACTAAGTGAGTTTATATCAAATGCCTACAAGGATTCACTGAATTACAAGCATCAAAATGTTTTCTTTAAAAATATTTACAATTTACCAAGCCTAAGGAGGTCTAAGAATGAGATAATACGTGAAAGTTGGTTGTTGATGGATCATCTTCAGCACAAAGATGTAGAGCATGGATTGTTAATATCCTCCAAGATGTAAAATAGGCTTGTGCACTTTCATTTGAGTTTCTAAGCTTCAAACAATGAATTTTAGTATGATGCCCTTTTAGTTGGTCTATGACTCGCAAGATATTGGGGGTTGACATAATATTTGCCTATTGCAACTCACAACCTGCGAGAGAATGTAGGCATAACTTCGAGAGGCCCTATCAACGCTTGGTGTTTTTCACTCTTAAAGGTCATACAAATACTAAAAGTAGAAAACTCTATGAGATATGCTTTGTCAAAGCTAACCTTGATATAAAAAAAATAAAAGTTTTGATTTTGGTTAATCCCACTTGCTCAAAATTATAATAAGAAACATATAACCTTAGTTACAATTGAATAGTCTCTCTTATTGGACCCAACAGAAGCGTTTAACCACAATGAAAAACTTTTAAAAAATAATGCTACAACTTGAAATATATAAGGATAGATTGCCTGGTATTTGCTTGGTATTTGCTGATTGATGGACAATTATAAAGTAAAACTTTATAAGGTCTTATTTGTGATGTTTACAAGAAGAACAAGCTGAGCAAGTCTTAAAAGAAGTGCATGCTTTTGTGTGTGGCAACCATTGAGGAGAAGCACTCGCCTATATGGTCCTTTGCTAAAGATACAATTGGTCAACGACACAAAGATGCCAAGTGGCATGGAGATGTGATATTTGTCAGTAGCATGAAACCAAAATCTATGCACCATGAGAGACCTTGGCTTCCATTTAGGGCCTATAACCTTTTGCGTAGTAGGAGTAGAATTGATAGGCTCTTTATTGACATGCAAGGTACAAGTGAATTTGGAAATAGTTGCAGCAAACTACTTCACAAATTTTGGCAAAAGTGTAGCAACTTGCACAAGTTACCGAGTAAAGCACCACAAGATTCATTTGAGAGCTTATTGTGTGTAGATTTTGAGTTTCACATGCCATCATTGTGGTAATGATAAATAATTTGACAATGCCAAATTTAAATTATTTTAAAATAGTTAATGTAATTAGTCTTAGCCTCACACGTGTTCTTTCAAACTAAGATATAAAATGTTTCATCACTCTCATGACCGATAAACTTTTTTTAATGAATAAAAAAATTTTCATCCCTTGTAGTTTGAAAGAACAAATGTGAGCCTAAGACTAATTACATTAGCTATTTTAAAATAATTTAAATTTGGCATTGTCAAATCATTTATCATTACCACAATGATGGCATATGAAACTCAAAATCTACACACAATAAGCTCTCAAAAGAATCTTGTGGTGTTTTATAACATTGGTATATAATTGGTATAATATTGATATAACATTTAGCTTATAAACAATGGTATAACATTAGTTTACAGTCAGTATGACATTAATATTACATTGTTATATAGTTAGTATAACCTTAATATATAGTGTTGTAAAATTTATTGATTAATAACTAGTAGTATACCAAAAGTTGGTAAGTAATCTGTATAACATCGGTATGATAATTAACTTATAAACAATGGTATAACATTAATATACAATTAAAATAATATTGATATATAATGCTATGCAAACCATTGATTAACGATTATTAATATACAAAAAGTTGGAATACAATTGGTATAATATTGGTATACTTTTAATATTGTACATTAGTATAACATTATTATATATAACATTGATACTTATGAAATTAAAAAATTAAAGAGCTTTTAGAACACTAAATTGATTAAAATATCTACACTGTTATACTTTTAATATGTCCTTCGTTGTTCCATTCTTTTCAGGAGGTCATAGGCATCTATACATTCAATTTTGATTTGCTCTGAATACTAAAATGGCTTGATCGCCTTCTTTTGCTGTTGTTCCTACTCATGTTCCTCAATTGCTGTTATTGTTGTTGTTGATCTCACTCGCCGTTGCTACTAGTCTCAGACGGCGTTGTTGCTACCATCGTTTGTTGTTTGCTCACACTCACTCAATCGTTGTGTTGCCAATGCTGGTTCGTCAAAGCTTTGCCGTTGGTCCATCGACATCGTTGTTGCTTACACTCGCCATTGCTTCCAGCTTACTCCATGTTCGCTGCTATACCTGCTTCTTCTTCGT
Organism: Tinospora cordifolia; assembly: GCA_030144865.1. Classification (NCBI taxonomy): domain Eukaryota; kingdom Viridiplantae; phylum Streptophyta; class Magnoliopsida; order Ranunculales; family Menispermaceae; genus Tinospora; species Tinospora cordifolia. The sequence continues at coordinate 3,566 of JAJIYU010016605.1, read as the reverse complement.
TGCCTCCTATTCCTCGCTTATCGTTTCTATGTTGCTATTATTCTTCTTCTTTTATTACTTGCTGCTTTCCGTTGCTGCTGCTTGTTCCTCCTCTTCGCTGCCTGCTGTTTCTTCTTCTTCTTCTTCTTCATTGCACTGGTCGACTATTGCTACTACTGTTTGCCCTTGCCACACCTTGTTGCCACTGCTGCTCTACCTTTCGTGCCGATTGCTCATCGCTCTCCCTTGCTGTCGCTACTACTATTTAAGAAATCTCAGCAATGGAGAGAGAGAGAGAGAGAGAGAGAGAGAGAGAGAGAGAGCAACGAAGAAGAAGAAGAAGATATGCGAGTAGCAGTGATTGAGAACGAAAAACTCAAAATCAAACCTGCTCTCAGGAGGAAGAAGAAATAAAAATATTTTGGTATAACTAATAATATTTTAAGTTATATGTTATAATTGAAACTTTATAAAAAAAGATGGGTATATGTTGCTGGGAATTTTTTTTTGATATTTTTTGTAATTCTCTATAAAAAAAAAACCTTCTTCATATTTTTAGGGCCCGTTTGGTGCATAGGATGAGATAGAATTATTTTGATGGAATAAAATAGGATGAGATAAGATAGAATATGAAAATTTTTTAAAAAAAAAAGTCAAATTTTTTTTTTTTGGATAGGATAACTCAATCCCACAAAAAATGGTGGGTTTGAGTTATCCCACCAACATAAGATAAATAAGTGGATTCAGACAATTTTTTGTCCAATCTTATGTAATCCCAAACACCGAATTAGGACAATTTTTTGTCCTATCCTATTTCTATCCCATGTAACAAATATGGCCTTATAGGGATGATTTACTTGGATACCGACAAGCCTGTGACTCAAGTAGTTAAGGCGGCCCAGCTTGGAGCTTGTGCAAAGGCAATGACTTATAAAGGGTCAAAATTTGCTCAAACATATTGTAAATTTAATTTGAGTGAAACCGCTGTTTTGTTCTTAGGACTGTCTTAGTGTTTGTGTAATTAAATGAATTTATCATTTTATCCATGGACTTCTCTAATGTTCACGAATAGCTGATTCTTGGTGGGATTATGGTGACCAACTAAGCTGACCGACGACTTTCCGTGACCAGCGGCAGCAGCAGCCGTGAGAAGAACGTGTGAGAGGGAAGATTACCAGAAGGTAGAAAGCACAGAGCGGGTAGCTAAATTGCAACCAGTAGCCACCACCACCTAATTGCATACTTTATTTGAATATCAACCCCAATGCAAAGTATGCTTACTTGCCTAATTAATTAATTACCCATTTTCACACCATACCATACTTTATTAATATGCTAGTTCTGTTTAGGTTTGGCTTAAAAAATATTATTAGGGTGATAATGCTTTTTTCTTTGGTTCTAATAGTAAGAAACGTTGAAAATCACCATTACAAAAGTGGAGATGATTAGCTTCTCCTACACGGTCGATTATTTTTAGTTAGCTTTTTAAACCTTATATTAATTATCAGCTAATAGTCAACTTATGATTAATAAAAATTTCTAGGAATATAAACACTGCATAAGGAATACCATCACATTCATTTCTTTTCGAGCAAGATTAGTTTTAAGAAGAATATTAATTTAATTATAATAATTATATTTTTTAAATGAATATATTATTCTAATTATTAAATAAATAAATATTATAGATCACATAAATACCATTAAATAAATAAAACATAACCGTCCACCTATTATTTTTTTCTTTTAATTATTTATTATGGTTGTTTAATCTATTTAATTTTACGTATATTTTGTTTCCTTACTCAACTACCCTTATCCGTGCCCACATGACTTAAGGGGGTAAGTGACCGAGGAGGCGGGGCGGCAACTCACTGTGAAATAGCAGCCCAGTCGGTCTGCTCTGCTGACTGTGCTTTGGAAATTAAGAAACGACGATGGAAACATCGTAAGCGCGTAAACTTTGACTTTTGACTCCAAAACTTCTTAGTAAGTTGAAACAGTCATCGATCCTTACTTCTTCTTCTTCTTCTTCTCTTCACTCTCTCACCGACTTCATCCTTTATATACTCCTCTTGTTGCATCAATTTTACCTACTCTTCAAACTTCAATCTCGCCAACCTCTCTTCTTCTCTGAAAACTTCTCAATTCCGATTCATCTATGGCTGCTCTTGAGGCTCTGAACTCTCCTGCAGTCACAGCACCGCCGTCGTTCACTTTGAACGACGACGACACCCACAACATAGAGCCATGGGTGAAGCGCAAGCAACGCTCCAAGCGCCCTCGTCTCGACCACTCACCAACCGAAGAAGAATACCTCGCTCTCTGCCTCATCATGCTCGCCAGTGGCAAAGCCGACGCCGGCGACGGCGCCGCTTCCTCTTCTCCTTCTCGGTCACAGCCGGCGACAACAGCAACCATCACCGACACCGCCACCACTCTGAAGCACACTTACACGTGTAGCGTTTGCAACAAGTCCTTCCCGTCGTATCAAGCTTTGGGTGGGCATAAAGCCAGCCACCGGAAACTCCTCATCGGAACAACTGACGACCATTCCACCACCGCCACCAGCTCCACCGCCTCCACTGTCGTTGCAGCAACTGCAAGCGGTGGCGGTAGGACCCACGAATGCTCGGTTTGTCACAAGTGTTTTCCATCGGGGCAGGCGTTAGGTGGGCATAAGAGGTGTCACTACGACGGTGGGATTAGTAGCGGCGTTACTTCGTCGGACGGCTTGGGTTCTAGCCACGCACAGCGGGATTTTGACCTGAATTTGCCCGCTTTGCCGGAGTTCTGGCTTGGTGGTGGGAATAAGTATCAGATCCCTAGTGATGAGGAAGTGGAGAGCCCTCTTCCGGTGAAGAAGCCCCGGCGATTCTTAATTTCATCAGATCACGACGAAGATCTTACAGTTTGATTCATCGATTGCACTCGTTTCATGATATATATATATATATAGTATAGTGATTCCTAATCATTTTTCTTGATGTTTATCCATGCACTACTTCTTGTACAGAAAATCAATCTTTCATTCTTTCAATTCCTTACAGAGATATTTTTTAGCGAAATGGATATAAAATTATTGATGTTAAATTCTTTGTGTATATTCACGTGTCTTATACTCAATTATCTCAAACGAATTCTAACTTTCTTGGACTTGTTTAAGTTGGTTTACAAACTTGTTGAATTGAATTGCTCCGTGGAACCTCAAATGATCGATGCTGATAAGCCAAATGAAAATCTTGAGCTTCTGAGGGCATTTGAGTTTCCAAATCTAACACAAATCTTCTTCATCAGTAGGACATATTCGTTTGAGAAAATTTGTCATTTGGAGCGAGTCTCTACACAATAGATCTTGTTGTCTTCATTGGGCAATATGCCAATACCCAAGGAATGAGAGAGTTTCATCAATTAGGCTATACAAACTAATCCCCAATTAATCCCAAAACTTACAAAATAATACTTATTATTCTATTTATTACGTCCGTCATAAACATTAATCTTGATTGAATTATGTAAATTTTTATCATGTAAGAAATATGAAAGAAATGTTCACACTTGACAATTGCAAATGGTTGTTTAAAATA
>JAJIYU010016604.1:0-12072 GCA_030144865.1 Tinospora cordifolia | reverse complement strand
AAGTCGAGAATGTGTTTGGTTAAGATCAATGATTCAACATATTGAAGGGACTTGTGGTTTATCTTCGAAGAATGATGCTGCAACAATATTATATGAAGATAATGTTGCTTGTACCGCGCAACTAAAAGGAGGATATATAAAAGGAGATAGAACAAAACATATTTTGCCAAAGTTCTTTTTTACACATGATCTTCAAATGAATGGTGAGATTGAAGTTCAACAAATTCGTTCGAGTGACAATTTGACAGATATGTTTACAAAGCCTTTACCGACTACATTATTTGAAAGTTTGTCCATAACATTGGGATGCGCCGGCTTCGAGATTTTAAATAATATCATCAACAGGGGAAGAATAAAGAGGAGTTATTGATTAGTGCACTGTACTCTTTTTCCCTTAGCTAAGATTTTATCCCACTGGGTTTTCCTTGCAAGGTTTTTAACGAGACAGTCCTAACAATATTATAAGACTCTATCAGAATATATACTCTTTTTCCTTCTAGATTTTTTTCCCACTGGGTTTTATCTAGTAAGGTTTTACTGAGGTATATTCTAATATAAAAGGCATTCAAAGGGGGAGTGTTGTAAATAATAATAATAATAGAATTGAATGCCTTTGTAACCCCTTTGATATTTAGTGTTATGTAACCTCTAAATCCCATAATGTCCAAATTAATGAGATTATTTAAATGTCATTATTATGGTTGATGTAACCCCCATTCTAAAAATTATATAAAGGGGTCTTGTGCCTCATGAAAATCATCAACAAAGATAATAATTCTCTCTTAAAATTCTTTCTTCTTTCTAGTGTTCTTGAGTTTTCTTCTCATTCTCTTGAAGAAATTCTTGAATTTTTTAATATTTCTAGTTTGATTCTTAATTATTTTTAATTTTTTTTTGAAGATTATTGTTGAAAATTTTTTTTCTGTTGGTTGGACTGAAAAAAATTTAATAAAAATTAGTTATAAATAATTATTTTTTAAATTAATTCACAAAAAATGTTCTGTGTTCAGAATTTTGGTTAAAAAAAATTTGTTGGGTTGTAAAAATATTTTAGAATTTTATCTCCCTATTTTTGTGAAATATAACATGAGAATCACCAACCAAACACCTGAAAAGTAAAAATATTTTAAAGATATCGGAAGGAGAATGGATAAAATACTCACTGGTTTTAGACTTGGAAGTTCCCAGCGACGAAGCAGGCCAAACGAACAAAACAAAGGAACAGTAATGAAGTCTGCGGTGAACTCGCTTCTTGCTTCACTATTACCTCCAATGTATCGTAGCAATTCAGCCTCAAAGCATCACAGATTTTACAGCCATTCAGTAGTAGCAGTAGAATGTGGTAGAAAGCACGCCACTGCCATTACTGCTGAGAGTGCAAAACAACGCTATCTGCCTCCTCCTCCTTGGTTCAGGTGACGATAAATTTCTTTGATTCTGCTTTAAATTTGTTGTTAATTGTGTGATTACGACTACGGTAGTGCGTTGGAGTTGCAGTGTTGCGCCCATGATGGATTGGACGGATAATCATTATAGAACCCTTGCCCGTCTCATATCGAAGCACGCTTGGCTTTACACTGAGATGGTTGTTGCCGAAACAATTGTTCATCAACAACACAATCTGGTAAAAAAAATTGCTTTTTTCCTCTCTTGTTCGTGCGTTCTTGTTGAATTTTTATTTTATTTTGTTTATTATTATTTTTTAAAATTTATAGTTGATCTGGATGACCAATTTGTTAATAAACAGTGGATAAAAGAAATGTAAAATTTTATTACCTGGATATAGAGCATTTTTATCAGAAAGCTTAGGGCACACCTATTGGGTTTGTGATTGAAATTATTAAAAAAAGTATCTGAAAACTTGAAAACAGAGTTTTTGCAGAAAACCTTAAAGGGTTGTTTTCTACATTTCAGTTTTGGAATATGTGTGTTTTTGCGTTGCGAATAAAATTAAGCCTAAGTACTTATTCTTTGACTGAAACGTTAGTTCTTGAGTTTGTAGAGCTAGTTATTCATTTGTGTTGTAGCCATGGAACACTGAAGTCAAAAATGAAACACGAGTTGTGTACTTGCTTGTGTGAGTTAATGATTAATGCTCAGAACAGGAAACAGTGTGTTCTTGCGGGAATTGAGACATTAAAATTAAAGCTAAAGAATTTTCTTTCTAATTTTATTGAACCAATCTGCAATTGCAGATCTGATGGCTTCTTGCATTGTGAATGTACAGACAGGAAGCTTAGCTCTCTACGTAATTCACTAAAAAGGGTCTCTGGAGAATGTGACTAGAGAGTTGAAATTGTAGGTCTTTTTGGGAGGTTTAACTTGGAATACAAAGTAATCTGAAGGGAGCAATTCATAGTTATACCAACTTTCTTGACTTGTGAGGAATGGTTTTAGTCTTAAGTGTTTCAGCTGTAACATTATCTTCAGTTTGTTTCTTGCCCTTATTATATGGTGTCACTGTTTGTGTAACTCTAGAGTTAAACAGATCAGTGTTTATGAGAAAATCCTCTTGGTTCAAGTTCTGTAAGCTGAAAGCTGTTGATTCTGATGTTTGAGACATTTGCTTGTGCAAACAGTAGTTATTAACTTCATAATTTCTTCAAGATAAATTTATATGAATGTCTCTATAGTTACATCTCTAAGAAATTTTTATGTTTCATTACAGGATAGGTTCTTGGCGTTTTCCCCTGAGCAGCACCCCATTGTTCTTCAAATTGGTGGGAGCAACTTAGATAACCTGGCAAAAGCAGCTCAACTGGCAAATGCTTATGACTATGACGAGATAAATCTCAAGTTCGTATCTATTTTTCTTTTTTCATGTTATTGTCTCTTGGTTTTCTTTTGGAGCAATCATATTTTGTCTTCTGGTTGATGTGCCAGCTGTGGCTGCCCTAGTGGAAAAGTGGCTGGACACGGGTGCTTTGGTGTTCGTCTTATGCTTGATCCCAAAGTTCTAAATCCTTCTTCTCAGACTCTTAAATACACTATTACAGTGAATTTTCAATATGTACACTAAATGCCACTTCTCTTCAAGCCTAATGTGTTTATCTTGATTTTCGTAAGGGAAGTTTGTTGCGGATGCTATGTCAGCCATTGCTGACAATTGCAATGTTCCTGTCAGTGTGAAATGCAGAATAGGAGTTGATGATCACGATTCATATAGTGAGCTTTGTAAGTCTTTTTTTTTTTAATTATTTTTTTATTTTTTTTAATCTTAAATTTACTTCCTGATGTGAGAACTCTGTTAGATGGATATTGATAGCAGGACTTCAAAGTTTCTTTAATGTATGGTCAAATAAATTTTTAATATCATCTTTATTAGGTTCCAAATTTGGCTAACTGCTTTGCTCATCTTTGGATTTTTAGTATCAATTCTGCAGTAAGATTATGATTTAAGCCTTATAGAATATTTTTCCTACTTTTTATGTGTTACTTGATACTTCCTGCAGAGATCCGAAAAAAGCATTGTGAAAGACAGCAAGCATACATACTGAGGACCTCTCAGAGCACATGTCTATTTTATTTTATTTTTTTCTATTATCATGCTCTAATCCTTCAAACTTGAACCTCGTCAATCACTTCATTCTTAATTTGCCATAGAAACACCTACTTTTACATGTCTACGTATTCTTTAGGTTACATTAAGATTAAGGAGAAATTTTATAAAACTGCAGCCTGCTACGTAGGGTAGGGTGACATTAAGATTAGGGAGAAATTTTATAAAACTGCAGCCTGCCATGTAGAGTAGTGTTATGGGCAGCTACAAAATAACTAGAACATAATTGAAATGTGACATAGATATCTATGCAATCATGTGAAACAGATGAATATTAAAATAAAAATGATTTATAACCATTTGTAAGAACAATAGCACCAATTTGGAATAGGAAAGATAAGCTAATGTGTTGCTTTCAATGTGTGCCAAATTAAATGCCTGGAAATACTAGAGAAAACTAAGAATATTTAAATTATTGCCCTGAGAAAAGTTTTGGTTACTCTCAAGTCTCAACTTTACAAATATTCTGGAACAGGATTTAACTTAACTCCAGCTAGTAGAGGTATATAAGCTTTAAGTCTCAAGTCTCAAGTTTAAAAATTTTCTGGAACAAGATTTAACTTAACTCCAGCTAGTAGAGGTATATAAGCTTTAAGTCTCAAGTCTCAACTTTAAAAATATTCTGAAATAAGATTTAACTTAACTCCAGCTAGTAGAGGTATATAAGCTTTAAGTTGAATGGCATCCTTGATGTTGGGTAAGATTTATCATTGTGTGAGTCATTAGTCATGGGGTTTGAGTCTTGGAAACAACTTCCTGTGATGTAGGGTAGAGTTGTGTATAATAGATTTGCCAGTTGTTTGGTCCCTCCCTTGATCCTTGATACGCATGTGTTTTGGGCACTAGGTAGCCTCTTCATAGGTTCAATAATCTCATCATCTTTATTGTTTTGGGCTTTCTCTCTCTTTCCCCTCAAGCTATTTATTTGTGTAACTGATAGAATATTAGGGTCATCATCATTTTTTCCCTGTTATTTATGTTACCTGGTCTCCTGTATGGTTGTCATATACAAGTATATTTCTAGAGGTTTGACTTTTATTTGCCAAGTTTTAGGATTAGCAACCCCCCCTTCCCCTCTTTTTTTTTTTCTTATTTTCACTCATTTATTATCTTTTTTGTTCTTCTACTTAAGTGAATTTTCCCTAATAGCTATTGTTTTCTTTAATACGATGGGAGACTTCAATTAGTGATATTCTAAAATATAAAGTGTGAAACACATGTCCCATACCGATATCCTATCTTGAAGTGTTGGACAAGATATGCCAAGCTAAAGTAAAGGTTAACATGGCCTGTTATAATATATATGCAATCACATTGATGATCTTACCTGCTTATTTTGTATGTTTCTCTTCCTCAGGTGATTTTATTTATAAAGTTGCTTCTGAATCACCAACTCGACATTTCATTATACATGCAAGGAAGGCATTACTCAATGGCATTAGCCCAGCTGCAAATCGTAAAATTCCACCATTGAAGTATGTTTTTAACATTGTTAATTTGCTCTTTCTTGAGTCCGTTGTGTGATAAAAGAATTTAAGTTAATCTGCTTAGTTGAGAATATTGAGTTATATATGTTTTATTGTGCATGTTAATTCACTATTAAATATGATCGAAACCATGAATGGAAGGTACAAAATCTTGTTACAACTAGTTTAGTTTGTGTATCAAGGGAAAACCTAGAAGATTTAATCTACTTAGGTGAGGTGGTGTAAGGAGACTAGGAAAGGATCAAGCACAAGTAGTTAAATGTTTACAAGATCCCATGTAATTTTTTCGTAGTTGAACATAACGAATACCAAGAAACAAAAGAAATATATTCAAATGCACTCAAGGTTAAATTGTTAATCAATACTATTTATTGTCATTGTACAACCTTATTAAATGATAACAATTTGACACTTCATATGGTGCAATCCAGATCATTTATTGTCAACAATAAAAACAATTTCACATATAAAAGAGAAAATCATATATAGATTAGCTTTCATAAAAGTAAATGTTCTAAAGGGAAGAACTACTTCACAAAGATTATATAAAAAATAATAGAGTGCTAGTTAAAACTTGGCCACTGGAGGGAATAGCAAGAGAATTGATTTCTGGAACCCAGTAATTCAGACGGTTAACCAAAGGATTGAAGGCTGGAAAGGAAGCTACTTGTCAAGAGGAGGTAGACTCCTCTTAATTAAATCTATCCTGGAAGCGCTTCCCTCATATTTCATGTCAATATTCTTAATGCCAGCTACGGTCAGAATGAAAATAGAGAGGAGCATCAGGAGGTTCTTTTGGAAAAATGAATCTGCCGAGCGACCCCAATTCTTAGTGAGATGGAGCAAGGCTTGTAGGCAGGTCGACAGAGGAGGATTAGGGATAGGCAGTACAAAAATAAAAAACCTGGCCCTGTCAGCAAAATGGCTTTGGAGATTCTCAGCAGAGAAAAACGCCCTTTGGAGGAGAATTATCTCAAGTAGTCACGGGACTTCCCAGAATAATATGGAAGCGGGCCTTAATAACAGAACCTCAGGTAGGTCTCCATGGAAGAATATTGCTTCCATTTACCCGAGATTCTTAGAGCTTATCCAGTGGAGGATAGGCAGCGGCTCAACTATTCGAGTGTGGGAGGATGTATGGAGGGGGCAGAGGCCTATGAAGGAGGTTTACCCACGGCTATTTAGGCTGACGAGAAGTCCAATGGTATCCCTTCAGCAGATGAGATGTAGCGCTCGGGACAGTGCTAATACAAATACAGGATGGAACTTTGACTTTAGGAGACCTCTGAAAGATGAAGAAAACGAAGACCTCATTGATCTAATTCAGATATTAGATTGTATTCAGTTTGGGGATTCAGAGGATTCTTGGAGATGGATTCAGGAAAGCACGGACACCTTTTCAGTCAAATCATGTTACGAGGCTTTCATGGCTCAGACGGACAATCATAGTGACACAGAAGCTGATAGCAGATTTCTTTTCATCTGGAAATATCCCATCCCTACAAAAACCAAATTTTTAATTTGGCTTATTGTCTTAGGCAAATTAACCTGTGCCTCTGAAATGCAGCTAAAAATGCCTAACCATTATATTTCCCCTTCTTGGTGTTGTTTATGCAGGAATGCTGAAGAGGACGTAGGACACCTTTTTTGGCGATGCAACATGTTGAAAGAAGTCTGGGAAAGATGGAGATCCCTTTTGCCTGTCATGGGCCCCCCGACAGATGTTCCCTCAACTCTCTCAGTCCCAGGATCTATCCCCCTAAAGCTCTCTCGGTTTTGGAATCTCATTAGATTTGCCATATGGTCGGCCGTATGAGAAGCTAGAAATAGATGTATTTTCAGAGATAATAGAGTCGACTGTACTAGTATAACTTATAAAGCAGTGTATCTTTTTGCCTGTTGGGTGAGTAATTCTAAATGGAGGGGTGAGTATTCCCTAGGAGACTGGATGAGGGGCTGGCCCTCAATTTTGCAAAGCTTCTTGTAAGAGATTCTCATGCTCTGCTATGTATGGACACCTCGTCCAACCCCTATTTCCCCTTAATATAATATATATGTTTCTATTTCAAAAAAAAAAAAAAACATATCAATCACAAAATGTATACAAAAGCAACATATAGGAATTCTAAATCTAATGCAAATTTGACACACTAAAAGGATATGAGATGGAACTGGGTAAATTTGATGAACTTGTGCAATTGATTGTTCTACAAAAAAATGAAGTCATTATGTACTAAATAAAAAATAAAATTATATTTTTCAAATAGAAATATTTCTTCAATAGGCAATAGTATAGAAGTAATGAAGGTTTTTGATGACTTCTAGTAAGAAAAGAAAAAGGTCAAACAAAAGAAAATAAAAAGAAAAACAGAAAAAAATGTCATTAACATCTGCCATAGGTTATATTGAAAAACAAAAGGTTTTTGATGACTTCTAGCCTCCCAACATTGATAATGTCTATTATTATTTGTTTATTTATTTTAATGTAAATGTGCTCTTGGGTTTTCTAATGAATTCCCAAGCCATTGCAAATATTTAATCACTTTCCAAACCTTCTCACTACCAGCTTTGGCATCAAAATTGGCTACCATTTAAGGTATAATTCTATAATTAATCTCATGTTAACTCTCTTTGGCTTTTAAAATTCTTATTCTATGTGCAAAGGTGAAAGATGTTTCTTGAAAATATCTAGGGAAGCAGCTTTAGTTACTAACTTCAATTAAAAAAAAGTCTCTTTATTAGTTTAAGTTGGTCTTTAATGGTTTGGTTATTTTGGAAATGGGAAAAGGAAAGTATGTTCTGATTACTTTATAAGTGAACCAAATCATGAATTAGTGTTTGTTCCAACAATTCTTTTATCTTATTCCAAAGAACCATGGGTTTGGAGGACAATGAATTTGGTACAAGAAGATATCACGTCAATATTAAGAAGGCATTTCTTTAATTTCTATTTGTGTACTGAATTTTAATTTAAGGAGGATAACAATCAAAAGTTTGAGACTCATTGACACAATGTGGTGGAAATATAATTTGAGCATGAGTTTTCTAGTTTTGCTTTATTTCTAAGTGGGTGTTCAATTGAAGTAAGATGAAGCCCTCCCCAACATCCTTTAAGTTTCCAAAGTTCCCATTTTCTTTGTAGGGTGTCTTGTCATCTTCAGGACCTTGATTTGATCAAGGTGTGATAGGTTCACCATTTTTTAGCACAACAATAGAAATTCACTTTTTAATGAAACTTAAAAATGACATAGATATTTAGTTTGCAAATCCATTGAGCAATTTCCTGAGAGCATAACCCAAAAAATTATCTTGAAGTCGCTGGCTACAAGATTGAGAACATGCGTCATTTAACCATTAAGGAACACAATCAATGTTCATAGTCCATACAAGGTAGACAGATGTTGGATATAATTTGCTTGTGTATGAGGCAGTGGAACATGATTACAATCGGTAAAAACATTGGAGTTGTTTTTAAGGTAGACTTGGCTAAAGCCTACTACATGGTTATTTGGGACTTCTTGCACTTCACATTTGAAAAGAAAGGGTTGGGAGTTAGATGGAGCATGTAGATCAGTGACTTCAAGTGGTTTACTAGCATCTAGTGATTATTAATGGGAGAGCTAAAGTGTTATTTTATATAGGAGAGGCTTGTGTCAAGGATATTATATGCCCCTTTTTCTTTTCAAAAAAGTGGATGATGTTTGAGGATGAAAAAGCAAGGGAGAAGAAGCCACTCTTCAGAGACTTAATTATCGATGGAAAGTTGGAAACAAAAGTGAAGTCTCTCACTTGCAATGTGTGAATGACCCTCTTCTTTTGCTTGAAGGAAAGGGAGATCGTGTGATTGAGACTTATGGAGTGCTGCATGGTTTCTTTTGGATCTTGATGTTTAGGGTGAACATGAGTAAAAGCCAATTAGTGAGCTTTGAACTAGATGGACAAGTAATTTAAATATTGGCTACTGGCTAGCAAGGTGAGCTCTCAAGTACGTGGTTATCCAATGAGTTACTTGAGTTTACCTTTGAATGGTGATCCTCTTCATGATGTACGCTTTGAGCCTTATCTTGCCAAATATTAATTAAAAGGTTTTGCAGGTGAAAGAGAGGTTTCCCATCTTGGGGCTGAAAGTTAGCCCTAATTTAATTGTTGTTAAAAGCTTTTCCTTTTTATTTCCTATACATTTTCAAAATTCTTAGAGAGGTGACTTTTGCAATTGAGAGACCAATTAGATGTTTTCTAATTTTCTTTGGTAGGTTTGGATGAACGAGGGAAATCACATCCAGTCAAGTGGAATGTTGTGTCAAGGCCATTGAAAAAAGGAGGCTTGATGATGCGACTCAACAAGGGGAATAAGTTGATTCAAGTATTTTATGTGATCCTTTGCACATTCCAAGTGGAAATGTTAATTCATTAGATATAATATGGGCTATTGAAGACATTCAGGTCAAAATACACCATAGATTAAAAAGTCAGGTTTTATTTAATCTATGGGCTGATTCTTTGAGCTCGTGCTTCCTAAATTTTTGTAGGACATGATGTTTTTGACCTAATTTAATGGGCAACATGATTTTTTTTTTGAAAGAAACAAAAAATTATTAGTAAAAGAAAAGAAAGAGGCAATACAACTGGCAAAAACCACCGAAACATCCCCCTTTCCTCTCACACCCTTAAACTGATCCCTACAACATGTTTTCCCATCCCTGAATCAAATTGGATATAGAATAACCGAGAGACAAAGAGCTATTGCTTATCTAGAACGACACTAGAGGAATGAAACAGACTACTATTCCTTTCCTTCCATAGGCAGTAGACTACTGCTAAACTGGCCACTAACCAATGATCCCTCCAATTGGGGTGGATTCCATCCCGATATGGGCACACACTAAACTGAGCCTCCTGAATGTCTACCTGCTGGAAAATAGGAAAATGCCTCGTCCACCTTGCTCATACTTGGCTAGAGAAAGGGCACTTGAAGAAGACATGGGCAACAGTTTCACTGTGATGATTGCAAAGGAAACAAATTGAAGGGCAAATATAATGATTCAAAAATTGTTTTGGAAGAGTTTTTTGTACATCTACTTATCCTTTTGATACCACCCAAACAAGATACTTTACTTTGGAAGGAATAGAAGCCTTCCACACTTTCACCAATAGAGACGAATGCTGATCCATAGTAGTCTCTGTCAAGGCCGAAAAAAAGGATTTGGAAGAGAATTCCCCGAAAGAATCGTTCAGCCACTCAATTCTATTACTTAGAGTATTTGTCATTGTAGTGTTAATTAGTCTTTTAAGTATTTTAATTTTTCTCTTATTTCTTTTGTGAAGAACAGATAGATTATGGATGCTGTCCTGGTGGCTAATGAAGCAGTGGACGAATGTAGAGTGAAAAATAACCAAGGCCTGGTCTTGAAAGTCGACTTTGTCAAAGCTTACGACTCAATAAAATGGAGCTTTCTGGACTTTTTTTTACAGAAGAAAGGATTTGGAGAACTATGGAGGAGATGGATGCAGACTTGCCTCAAAATAGTCAATTATTCCATATTTATCAATGGACGTCCTAGAGGCAAAATTAATGGGCAGAGAGGACTCAGACAAGGGGATCCACTCTCTCCATTCTTATACACATTGGTAGCAGACACCCGTACCCGCATCGTGGGGCAAGCTAATAAAGAAGGTAAAATGACAGGTCTGATAATAGGTAGAAACAAAATCAACCTAACACACCTGTTATTCGCTGACGACTGTCTCTTGTTCATGAAAGACAACAAAGAGGAAATAGGGACAATCAAGGAGAGTCTGAATGCTTTTTGCTTCTTGACGGGTTTGAAAGTCAATGGGAACAAAAGCCAGTTGCTGGGAATTAACACTGAAAAGGAGAGAATAAAGAAAATAGCTGAAGAGTTGGAGGTGAATACAAGAGAATGGCCAATAAAGTATTTGGGAATGCCGCTGGGGGGTAATCCCTATAGGACATATTTTTGGGAACCAGTTTTATAGACTATTAAAAGAAGAACAACAGGATGGAAGAGGAGCTATCTATCAAGAGGAGGGAGACTACTTCTAATTAAATCAGTCTTGGAAGCCCTGCCAACATACTACTTGTCGCTATTCAAACTGCTAGCCAAGATAGCAGGATTGATGGAGAGACAGCTGAAGAACTTTCTGTGGAAGCAGGAGGACAATGAAAAGGGCCAAAGCACGGTAAACTGGAAGCAAGTGTGCAAAACTATGCAAAATGGGGGCCTCGGTATTGGGGATCTGATGAAGAAAAACGTGACCTTAAGAGGTAAATGGCTTTGGAAAATGATGGACAACCTAGATTCTCTATGGGCAAAGATTATACGTAGCATACATGGGTTAGGAGCTTACGGAAGGGAAGCAGGAGTTAATAGGAAATGTAGTTACAGAGCCCCGTGGAAAGACATTTTTAGGATTTATGATCAACTAGGACCACATATTACCTGGAAAGTAGGTAAAGGAGATGCAGTGGACTTATGGGGAAGCATTTGGTGCGGAAAAGAGGAGCTGAAGAAGAAATTCCCCAATATCTATAATCTGTCAGCAAAAAAAGGACCATTACAAGAGTTTCGAACAGAAGACGCTGAAGGAAATAGGTTGCAAAGGGGATGGAATCTCCATTTATACAGAGAAGTAGGAGAAGATGATATGGAGGAGCTTAGTGATCTCCTAAACACCCTTTACAGCTTCAATCTTCATCATACAGAGGAGGAGGATCGACCAATCTGGCAGGATGGGCAGAATAACAGATTTTCAGTAGGATCATTCATGGAGAAACTCATAGCAGCAAATCTCAGTCAGTCAACAGTTTCAACAGATTTTATATGGAAGATAAAAGCCCCTCTAAAAGCTAGAATGTTAGCTTGGATTATAAGCCTTAAAAGACTGAAAACAACAGAGAATACCACACTATGCTCTTAACCCATCTATATGTCTGTTATGCAGGAATGGGGAGGACAACACCAACCACATTCTGGGAACTTGTAGGGTGGTGAAGGAAATATGGAG
>JAJIYU010016603.1:0-12067 GCA_030144865.1 Tinospora cordifolia | reverse complement strand
CAGCCACTTCTTTATCCGATTTAAGCGACAATTTTTTGAAAGTTATAGTCCTGGGGATCCATTTGTCTTCCCAAATTTTGAGGCGACTCCTTCACTAATTCTCCAATACCACCCATGAGAAAGAAGACTTCTTTCTATCAGAAGACTGTGCCAACCCCGAGAAGGTCTTTTATCCAAACTACCCTCACTCAAGGTTAGATGTACTGTAGTTTTTGGCTTTAGTGGCTTACAAAAAGACATATACTTCTCTTTATTTTCCTTTATATATCACAATGTTGAGTATTTAAGATGAAAAATATCAATATGAGCAATTAATTTTCATCAGTTCATTATCAATTTTGCATGCAGATAAAACCAAATAGTTCAAAATAATAGTTTTCTTTTGCTAAAGATGATTGACATTGTTCATGGTGCATTATAATAAAAGAAAATTTACATCTAGTGGAAGAATTGTCTTAAGATTAGGTTACATGATATGTTTATGCATGTGCATTTACTTATAAATTGAATTTTGATGGACAAAATTGATTAAGACTAGAGTTTGATTCTATGACTTAAGACAAATTCGTCCAGCATAGGTGCTGACGTTTTATGTTAACCGTTGTCTTTCAAGACATAGTGATCACATCTTGCAACAATAGTACTTCTAATTAATTACAAGATCTGCGGATCAATATATATGTAATAATTTCGCAAAGATACAATGGCAGGATAGTTAGTGCAAATTGCAACTCTAAATGATCATGAATAAATATGTACACGAATATGATTGAAATCACTACTAGTAGGGAATATTCATAGTTGCTATAATGATGCATCATGAAGAGTCGCCATTGAGAAGAGTCAATTATGAAAGGCCTATCTCCAAATGAGAATAGACACTCTATTTAAAGGAGATATCCTTTAAATGAATAGGTGATGTGTAGGGACTCATCTATTTCACATATCTTTCCACCTTTCTAATTTTTCATTCATCTAAAATGAGATTTTAATAGCTAATGTTTCCAAAAAAAAAAAAAAAAAAAAAAACGTTGCAAATGGAAGGGATGAAACCCTTGAGATAATATTTGAGTCTATATAGAAGCAGTTACATAATTTCTCTATAAAATCACAATTTTCACGGCTCAGTGTTGCAACAAAATTAGTGTTGCACATTCGGTTATAACTTTGAGCACACATTTAGCAACAATATCTTACATATCTTCAACTGATCTAAAACTTCCTTAATAAGTTCTCAGTATCTTGATTTCATCTTCATGGTTGAATAGACATGTGGCGGAATAAGCTCTATGTTGTCAAGATGTAGCTTCTTAACCAATCTATCAGCATTTAAAACAGGAAAAAAAAAAAAACACTTGGAAGCTTATTTAATAAAATGATACCTGCTAAATATGAGCCAACCATATCAGAAATAATTTTAACAGCTTTTTCAATAACCAACAGTTGGTAAAAGAGAGAGATTCTCTAAGAATATTAAAACTAACTAACCTATTCTTTCATTAGTTCAAACATATTATAATCATGTGCAATCAATTTTTTTCAAGTAAAATTTCTAAACAAACAATGTTGATAAAAAATTATAGAAGACAAATCAAAATTTTAAGTAATGTAGCTAAATTAGTATGTAGAATAACTTAAGTAATCCTAATTTTCTCAAGTACATCCAGAACATAAACAAATCAAATAGTGAAATAACGTAAGAAGAGCGCTCATTAGCACAATCTTTAGCACTCTTTTACCCCTTCTTGAAAGACCTCAACAACATGATCAAATATAATTGTGTTCATAATGGGCAGTTGACATCTCTAATCCATAAAACTGACATTTTTCTTAAATATTATTCAGACAATACAAGCTTTCATACCTCTGCGGGCTTTGCTTTGCTACAGATTAACTCAGGCTCCATCTCAAATCCTCTTTTGACGCAGCTGATTTGATTCAGTTAGCATATCAAGGGGATTACAAAATAACAAAAAAGTAAAAATTACTAGGATCAAGGGAAAAACTTTATTTGACATTTCTAAAAAAGACCAACTATTTGTTCATTTACTGAATATTAAAGTCTAATAACAGAATGACGTATATAACCATGTGAATTATAATCTATGAGCAAAATGTAGTCATTAACCATGTAAATGATAATATATGAAAATGAAATAATTACTGTAAGACTTGTAAATTTTTGAATAAGAGAAAGAATATCAAAGCGCTAAATTGATTGATTGCAGTGATGATTCTTTATAATTATAATATTTATAAGTATAAAATGATGAATACCATTTTGAGATGTAGGACATTTATTCATTCCCACTAATGTTTTTGCAAGGATAAAATCAGTCCAGTTCAAGTACTGTAGTTAAACATACTATGCACGATTTTCTCCAACTAAAATGAATAGTAAGAACTAAATCTTACAATTACCCTTTCTTAACTATTGTGACTTAACATACCCCCATAAATACCAATTCGTATTCTTAAAAAACTTGAGTTATATGTACCAAATAAGAAATTAAACATGTACCCACCATTTGCATGCCCGTTACCCATCTTTCCTTCAGTATATTAGCAAAGCTCACTGCACAAATAAGGACACAGAAAAGCTATTGAGTTAAGATGAATTTTTCTCTTTTTCCATAATCCGTTTGAACTAAAGTGATTAACTTTGTTGAATGTAAAAAAAAAAAAAAAAAAAAAAAAATCCACAAATAATTTTGTTAGAGGGTTCTATTAGCTATTCATCAAGAAAAGATTGATACCTCCTAATTAATTATGGAACATTAACTTGTCGGGTGAAGTTCTGCTCTATTACCCCAAGGCCTGCCAACCCTCCTGTTATAATGTTTTTGCAAGTCCCAGAGAAATGAAAAAGGGCCTTTGTTTCTGCATCGTGGCACTGTAATGCGTTCCACCATTCCTTGCTTCCATAAATGCTGCATTTGCTAGCAGATGAGCTCTTCTTAAGAGGGAGTCTAGCTTCAATTTGTGGGCATGCAAATACTTCAAGCTCTATCAAGGAGTCACAGACCCAAGTTGTTTCTCTAGATATACTCTTCAACTTTTGTAGACAATAAAGCCTTAGTTCCCTTAGCTTAGGGAGAACGATGAAATTCTTTGTTGTGGGCACACTCAAGTCTAATTTCTGCCAATCATCCTCATGATCAACATGTCCCGCAATTTCCTCAATCCCATCACAGAAGTCTACATCAATTACTTCGATGTTTTTAAAATGGCTCAGGATTTGAAATGAGAACAAACTCTTAAAGTAATTGCAGTCCCTGACATGTAGGACCTTCAAGTTAGCTAGACAACCATATGGTAATTTACCTTCTACCAAAGTTCTCCATTCATCCATGCCATAAAGGCTCAAGTGTTCCAAGGATGCTAACTCATTCACTTCCATTTTTTCTCCTCTCAATAGGAAATCTTTGGAGACTAAATTTTTTCTCAGGTCTAATTTCTTCAATAATTTCAAATTCTTTAGGCATTGGAACTCAGATAATGGTGGGATTTTACAATGCCATAAATCCAACCATTTAGTGTTTTTTGGCAGAGAAAAATATGACAGCTCATTGGTTATAGTGAGCTGGGTTAAATGTACAAGATTTGTTAAAGCGGACCCAACATCCATTGATCCATGCATATCTATCAATTGGATATTGAAGCTCTTAACTAAATCCCACTGTACGTGCTTTAGGACTTCAAGGTAGTCTCCATAGCCCGAAATGTGCAGGGAAAGACTTGCTAAGCTATTTAAGTATGACATCTCCTGTATGATTGTTCTTGCCCCGTTTGGAGAGTTTAAATTGTGAAGTGGTAAACGTAGGTCTTCAAGAAGAATCAACTTCGATATCACATCAAAAGAGACATTACACAAAGGAGTACTAATTAGGTCAAGGTATCTAAGACGAACCAAAGCACCCATCTCTTGTGGTACTTCTTGAATTCTAGTTTTATACAAGTTAAGATATATTAGATTCTTCAATTTTCCCAATCCTTGTGGTAGTTCTTGAATTTCAGTATTAGACAAGTTAAGATATCTAAGGTTGGCTAAGTTACATAAGGATGTGGGTAACTCTTTGCAAGAGCAGAACGATAAGTCGAGAACACGAAGCACTAACATTTGGGAAAAGAAACAGGGAGGCAGTATAAATTCTGCTGAGTCATTTTGTCGCAACAGCAAGGTGGAAAGATCAGGGCAACTCAATTGTTCAGGAAAATTAATCATTTTATTCCTTATCAATGAGATTTTTTTGGCGTTTTGCCATGTGTTCTTCGACAATTCTTTTAATTGCAATTCGGCTTTTGGTAAGAATCCAAATTTTTCTCTCATAATTATGATGGCTAAATCTCGAACTATGTCGTGCATCCTTACTCGTTCTTCATCTTCTATTTGAATACTTTCCAACATACAAACATCCTTGAGCTCTTGAAGAATATGAAATCCCTTTTTCATTTTTGTTTCCATGTTCCATTTATCATACTGATCGTCAGTCCCTTCTTCCTCCATGTATCCTTCTGCTATCCAATACATGATCAACTCCTTGGATGGAATTTCATAGCCTTCAGGGAAGAAAGCACAATACAAGAAGCATAGTTGGACTACTTGAGATCTTAAATTATCGTAACTGAATCTCAAAAACTTAAAGACCTTGTCTTCCATATCTAGATCGACATGACTTTCTGTAGCTGTCGAACTCTTTAAATTTGTAAAGGCATTTTCCCACACATTGATGTTCTCTCTCCCCCTCATGGTCGAGCCGAGGGTGACAATGGCCAGTGGCAAGCCACCGCATTCGCGAACCACTAGCTTAGCCACAACTTCAAGTTCAGAGTTATTATTGGCTAGATTAGCATCACCCACCTTGTACGCAAACAAGTTCCATGCCTCCTCATCTGATAAACACTTCACTTTAACATTCTTTTGAGTCTCAATGGCATGACAAACCTTTATATCTCGAGTAGTCACCAACACCTTGCAATTGTTCTCTTTGTTCGGTCGTGGAATTCCAATATCCCGCAAAGTAATCTTGTCCCATAAATCATCTAAGATGATGAGAAACTTACCAATTCTTTTGAGTTCTCTCAGTAGTTCAGTAGCTCGTTTCACTATATCATATTTAGATAATTTGACACTAAAGTCCTCGCTTAGTTCTTGAGCTATTTTTTGTTGTATCTCTTGTATGCCACCACTTTTTCTAGATACAGTCACCCAAATTATCCTATTGAAGTGTTGGTTGGTCTTCATCATGATGGTTGTTTTGCCAATGCCCCCCATTCCATACACCCCAATCCTGCCTATTTCAGGAGTATCCAACAACAACTTCATTTCTCATCCATGGTTTCCTTAGCTGTATTTTGTCCATGCAAGGGTGGTGGTTCAAACAGAATCGCAGCTTCAACTGGTGCGTCTCCTACAAGTCCTCCTGGGAACTCATTTCTTTGTAACTCATCTAATTTTGTGATCTCTTCAACTAGAAGTTTAGCTAGCTTGCGTCTTGGGCAAAATTTGGAGAAAAAGTTGCTATGTATTATTTGTTCAAAGGACTTCTCAATGTCGTTCATGCGAATTTTGGCCTTTTCCACTCTTTCCAACCAAAGTTTTACTTCTTCTAACGGCAGTTCCTTTCTCCGCTCGTTTGCTATCTTTAACTTTGTTATTATATCAGTTTCCTTTGCAGTGAGTTCATCTTTCTTATTTGTTAAGATCACCATGTTGTGATTGAGTGCTTTGAGTATATTGATTTGCTGAGTCAGAAGACCACTGGCCCATTTGGTTAGTTCAATGCATGGTGCAATTGCATTCTCCATTGCAGAAGCTAGAACCTCAGAAGAAGAGAAGCTACAATTAGAAACAACAGAAGGGTTAAGAAATAATATATTACATAGAAACAGAGGAAAGAAGAATGAAAGAAAGAAAATAATGTAAAATGAAGGACTAAAAGTTATTTATGGTTTTTCAGTTATACACCTGTATATATATATATATATATATATAGTTACAATCTGACCGACTTAGAGATTTCATAACAGAGAGAAACAGAGAAACTCTATAATAAAGGAACATTCCCTCATTAATATTTCAAATAACTTAAATAATCTAATACTTCCCCCTCAAGATGGACTGTAAATATTGTTCACAGCCATCTTAGACAGTAGAGATTGTAGAGAAGTGAGAGGTAATACTTTAGTGAACATGTCTTCTAGTTGATGGTGAGAATGAATAGGCATAAGTTTAATCACCCTTGCAGCAAGCTTATCATGCTCAAAGTCATAATCTATTTCAGTATATTTAATCCTCTCATGGAAGGCAGGATTGGTGGCAATGTGAATGGCCAACTGATTATTACAGAACAACAAAGTGGGGCTTGAGAGATGAGTTTGAAAATCATTCAACAAGTGTTGAATCCATAGAATCTCACTTGTAGTACAAGCGAGTCCCTTGTCTCAGCTTAACAAGAGGAATGTGCAACAGTCATTTGCTTCTTAGCTTTCCAAAAGATGAGAGAATCACCAAGAAAAATACAAAAACCAAAAACAGATTTCCTCAAATACAAGCATGATCCCTTATCAACATTAGAAAAGCCACGCAATTGCAAAGAAGGTGAGAAACAGAAAAAAAAAAAAAAAAAAAACTTGACCTGGAGAAGCCTTTAGATAACACAAGAAGTGATGGGCAGCATTCAGATGAGGGTTGCAAGGTTGAGACATAAATTGGCTCAGACTATGCACTGCAGAAGATATATCAGGCCTAAAACAATATTAAATAAATGAGACAGCCAACTAATCTGTGATATTAAGCTGGATCCTCAAGCAATTCAACATAAACACTATCAAAAGGAACCTTAGGATTCATGCAAACAACGAATGGTTTTGATGCCAGAAAACCAATGTCTTCAAGGAGCTTTAAGGTGTATTGTCTCTGAGAAAAAATAATACCAGAGGATGCTGGAGTCATTTCAAGACTAAGGAAGTAGTTGAGAAAACCAAGTTTCTTGAGTTTGAATTGAGTATGGAGAAACTACTTCAAAGAATTCACAACTTCAAGAGGACTAGTATTTACAATGTCGTCAACATAAACCAAAAATGCAACAGATTTTTGAGAACCTTTTACAAATAAAGAACAATTAGACTTCGATTGTTTAAACCCAAACAAAAGTATGGCATTAGAAAACTTTGCGTACCACTGTTGAGATACCTATTTAAGATCCTATATGGATTTATGAAGCTTGCACACAAAGGTTAATATTATGAGTAGAATTCTCCTCATGAATTTGAAACTCGAGTGACAAATCCATGAAAACCTCCTCAAACAAATCACCGTTGAGAAAGGTGTTGTTCACATCTAATTGAACCAAGTGCCAATTGTTCAGGGCTGCACAACAATTTAACAGTTATAAATTTAGCAACTAGAGAGAATGTTTCAGTATAATCAACACCCTCTTGCCGAGTGTAACCTTTCGTAGCTAAACATGCTTTGTTTCTCTCAATGGAACTATTAGATTTATACTTAATCTTGTAAACCCATTTGCAACCTATAGATAGTTTTCCAACTGGGAAAATAATAGTAGACCAAATCTAGTTTGGTTCCACAGCAAGTAATTTCTCTTGCATAACATGTCGCCAATGAGAATAATGAATAGCTTCATGATAAAATTAAGGCTCGGTCTGAGAAGAAATAAGAAGAGCAAAAAATTTATGTGCAGGTGAAAGAGAGTCATATGACAGACGAGAAGATGAAGGATAAAGAGTAGATGGCAAATCATGAAGTGGTAGAGAAGCAAGAAGATAACAATGATAATTCTGTAGGTAAGGGGTAGGTTTGAAGATTCTTGTGGAACACCTAGGTTGAAGAGAATCATCAAGAGATGAATTAAGAACTATATCGATAATAGGGCAAGAAGCATAATCAAATGTATAAGGTTGAGGTGATGAACTAGAATCAGATGAACTAGATGAAGAATCATGATCATGTGCTGTGAGTGAATAATAGGTGTGTTGACATTTGATGAAGAAGAACAAACAGGCGTAGAATTTGGTGCACTAAGATCATATAAATGAAGAGGCAAAACAAGACCAAGAAAATGATCAGGCATGGAATCAATGCTTGTAATGAAAGGAAAAGGAAAAGTTTCTTCATGAAAAACAACATCACGAGAAATCAAAAAAAGACTTGGACATAATAGTAAACACTCCGTATCCTTTCATACCAGTGGGATATCCCAAGAACACATGCATACGAGCTCGCAGATCAAACTTTCGACGATGAGCAAGCAATGTAGATACAAAAGCCAAACAACCAAAAGTGCGCAAAGAAGAATAATCAACCAGAACTTTGTACAAAAGTTTAAAAGGAGACTTATTACCAAGTACAGGTGAAGGTGTTCTATTGATGAGATAAGTTGCTATGAGAATGCAGTCAATCCAAAAATAAACAAGAACTCGAGATTGGAAAAACAAAGCTCGAGCAACATTCAAAAGGTGCAAGTGTTTGTGTTTAACCACAAAATTTTGCTAAGGACAATCTACGCATGAAAATTGATGAATAATACCCTTTTCTTGAAAGAAATTGTTAAAAGCCAACTCTTCGGCATTATCAGATTTGAAGACTTCAATCTTGGAATCAAAATGAGTGATCAGCATATTATAAAACCTCGGAACATTTGAGATTGCATCGAACTTATTCTTCATAAGGAAAACCCAAGTGAACCTTATACAATCATCAACAATAGTGAGGAAAAAACGATAACCTTGATTGGCACTAAAAGTAAACAGTACCCAAACGTCACAATGTACCAAATCAAAGGGTGAATTTGAAAAATGATTATTAGCATTAAAAAGACAACCTCCGTTGTTTTGCCATGGGGCAAATGTAACAAGGAGATTTATCAAAAACATGTCCAAGCCTCTTATGCCAAGTCACACTGTTAACAAGAGAAACAGACTGGGAAGAACCAAACTGAGAATAAGAATCAGCTAGAAGCACATATAAATCTTCAATGCGATCACCCTTGCCAATCATTTTCTTGCTTGCAATTTTTCTGATCAAGAAGTAATCAGATCACATAATTTGTCTCACAAGTAAGAGCACTAACTAAAATTAAGCAAAACCTGAAGCCAGGAATTAATAAGATATCCTTTAGAACCAAGTCTGATGACAATCTAACATCATTATACATATTTACCAGAACAGAGTGATTGTTGGTAACGTAACCGTCGACATTGGCATACGTTTTAAAAATAATCACTAGCATTCGAACAAATGTGTCTAGATGCACTAGAATCCAAGATCAAACTATTTGTTGAAGAGACATTGTGATCCAAAGAAACAGAGGAACATGTACCTATTGTGTAAGATGACGAAGGGTCACAGGCTTGTTGATGATCAAAGACTCTTACAGAAGACATCAAATTAGAAGAGATGAGATTGTTATTCAGATTCTTGATGAAATTCTCCATAGTATCAGCAACATGTGTACTGGAACCATTGGAAATCGAAGAATTCAAGATTTGATTGATAGTCACAGCCTGAGATTTTTGCTTTGGCTTATATCCTCTAGGATAAGCATGAAGCTTATAGACTTGCTCCATCGTGTGGCCACGAAAATGACCATGTGTGCAAAATGACCTTTCCTTCTTTTGGATCTTGGAGCTGCTTTGATTACCAACACTGTTTGATGATTTCTTTGTAGAGTCATTATGAACTAGAAGCAAAGTTATGAACAGGATCAAGATGACTAGAATAATTGTGAGAATTAATAGATCTCTGTCATTCTTCCTGAGAAACCAGAGAAACGCGTAGTTGGTCGGGGGGGGGGGGGGGGGGGGGGGGGGGGGAGGGATAGGATCAAGCAACAATAGCTGACCATGAACTTGTGAAAAAGAGTCATTCAATCCTATGAGAAATGGAATTGCATACTCCATCTGAAAATAACCATCGAGATCTTTTACTCCACCAAAAAAACATTTACCCCAGGTGTGAAATAGCTTAATTCTTTCCATAGTGCTTTTAATTTTGTGAAATAAACCCTAACTGAACTCTGATCTTGATGATGACTAATCAACTCACGGTACAAGAGAAAAATCCTTGAGCCATTGCTCAACTAAAATTGATCTTTAAGATTAAGCCATATGTCGAATGTTGAATTAGAGAAAATAATACTTGCCGAGATTTCTTTAGATACTGAATTCAAGATCCAAGAAATCACTATGTTGTTATGTCTAATCCAAGAATTCAGAAGATTGAGATCAGTAGCATTAGGTTTTGGTAATTCACCATTTGATGAAACCAAGCTAATTCTTTACTGATAATGCGATGATCATTGTTCGACTCCAGGAGGCATGGTTCTCTCCTGTAAGTTGTGAAACTAAAACCATACTAGGATTATTGGCATAACGAAGATAATATGGGCTCAGTGGATCTTCAATGGTGGGTTTACGAAACGCCATTAAAGGACCATTTTCACAGTGGTTTCCGTGAAAATAAAACAAATGGATGAAAATCTGAGTGAGATAGAAATGTTAGCACTTTGGCTCTGATGCCATATTACACAAGAAAGAAGAAAGAAAGAAAAGAACGTAAAATGAAGAACTGAAAATTATTTATGGTTTTACTATTACACGCCTGTATATATATATATATTACAACCTGACTGACTCGGAGATTTCACAGCACAGAGACATTATAAGAGAGGAACATTCCTTCACTAATACATCAACTGACTTAAGGAATCAAATGACAAGCTCCACTGTTTCTATTCTATTCATGTAAAGATCATCCCTACAACAAACTTGGAGCTAGCAACCTCTTTTTTTTTTGGTTTTTTTCTTTGACTCTTATTTATTTATTTATTTATTTTTACTTTACTAGTCTAAGACCCTCCTCTATTTTCATGGAGGTAAGGAAGACTATCTTTTAGTTAAGATTTTTGTGCAAAAGATGCACAAGTTTAGTTCAGAGTTCACCACCTAATGATGATTTTAATTCTTGTATATGTAATTCCAAAGTTAGCTAGGTTATTTTTTATTCTTTTTCTTAACATATAGTAATTTTTCATCACATGTAATATATATATATATATAATTGTCAGAGTTAAGTATCAATGTGAATAATTTTTTAAATGACCTTCTAAGCGAATACAATTTCATTTGGACTAAAGTGTCTCTCAAGTTATTCTTAATCTATGTTTTAAAAGAATGTTATCTCTTAATGTATAGAAGTAAAAATAAATGCCCAAACTAACAGAGAATAAAGCTACAACAACTGCTCAATTATCCAAATATTGGACAGCTGCAATAGTGGCCATCCGAATGGTTTGATTTTGGCTTAATCATGGATCGTTTGTTAGAGTAAAAGATGAAACATGTATTGAAAAAATAATTAGAACTTGCTATATATGGATAAATGTTTTGGAATGTCTACATCAATTAAGAAGACCACGTTGCTACAAGATGAGGAATCCTAGTTGTCACAGATTATAAATATTGTGGCTTGAAAGTTCATATACATGAGGTCCCTCTATAGTTATTAAGCTTTCAAAATGTAAGAGATTAAGAAGGTTAAGACTGTACTAAAAAAATTTGTGGAAGAGGTGCAGAATTTTAAACATGTGTGGGTGACTTGGTTGGAGTTTTAGTTTTTTTTTGGATATTTTCTATATATAATTTTTCTTTATCAAAGTGTCATCTATAAACTATATGGTGTAGACTATCAACTTATAATGGACCTTTATCGTGACTTTTAGCATACCCATGCTTTCTTGCTTACAAAACCTGCTATAGACATTGGAGAGTGTTCTCACTACAGATTTTTTAAGGAGGTGCGTCAAGCTACTAGATGCAAGGTATCTGCGAATCGAGTTATGGTCTCTCTAGTACCAATGATTGGCTACCTCTGAGGTTGTGGTTGTTGTAGCTCCTAAGAAGCCACTTGGGAGATGTAAGCCCAAGTTTATGGGATAGTGCTTTAAATGTGGTTCATTTGAACATTGTGTTTAACAATGTAAGAGGAAGACCAATGCTAAGTGAGTAACTCCTCAAGCAAAAGAAGTGGCAATAGTAATTGGGTCAT
>JAJIYU010016602.1:0-12089 GCA_030144865.1 Tinospora cordifolia | reverse complement strand
TTACTGTTTGGGTAGTAGACACCAATGTATGAACTGTGATTTTTATCATTTTCAATGGTTTATTTGCACTTTACTTTATTTGTTTATGCTTAATGCTTTATGCTTACTGGCCATAGGCGTAGAGAATCCAAGATCATCGAATCATCTCGGGAGAGAGGTTATAGCAGTAAAGTTCTAGATAAGGTCATTGATCGGAAGGTTGTGACCGAATCTATGAGATATAACATAGGAATAGTTATTTGAACCCATTGGATTGTTGATCGAACACCTCGGAAGAGGGTATCGAGAAACAATATCAGTGAATGATTAGAACACCTAGGGATAGGGTCCTAATTACAAGTGCAGTAATTAAAGTGCTAGTATATCATCATCTTAAATTAAGTTACAAAGCATACAAAGGAGTTTACTAACCCAAACAGTCCTTCTACATATTGTCACCGAATCAATTTATTTACAGTTTTACTATTTTTGAAGACATTTGAGTTCAGTATACACAATTGCTTATCAACTTGAATTGAACGTCTTAATAAAACTAAAACCAACGCTAGATTGGGCTTTAACTTACACAAACAAGTACTTTTTCCCTGAGGACGATATCCGGTCTCACCGGTATTACTACTACGATCCCGTACATTTGCGGGGTCGTCAACAAGTTTTTGGCGCTGCTGCCGAAGAAAAATACGGTGTTAGTGTTGTTAGAACTAGTTGAATTTGGTCTGGTCTTAGTCAAGACAATATTTTATTTCATCATTGCTTTTTAATTGAATAATTTTGTAAAGATTGCATTCAATACACTTGATTTGTGTGTTTGTGAGTTTCAGGTTTGCATGAGTAAACGTCTAGTTGATTCTGACGATCTAGATTTGACGAAAACTATTAATCAAATCAGATCAGAGGCTCAAAAGCGCACATCAACAATGGCTGATAGTGGATGCTCTGGTGTGGGAAATAACAGAGATGATCAGCACCGTGAAGCACCATTGAGGGATTTCTTCAAACTAGTTTTGAACAATAATTACTCCGGCATAGCAAGGACTCCGATCAATGCAAATAATTTCGAGTTGAAGCCATCGTTAATTACTATGGTGCAGCAGCAACAATTTGGAGGTTCAGCACTTGAAGATCCCATGGCTCATCTGAATTCATTTATGGAGATATGCGACACTGTTAAGATGAATGGAGTAACAGAAGATCAGCTAAGATTGAGGTTGTTTCCTTTCTCTCTAAGAGACAAAGCTCGCAGTTGGTTGCAAACTCTGCTTCCGGGTAGTATCACTACTTGGGAAGAAATGAGCCAGAAATTTCTGCAAAAGTATTTCACACCTACAAAAGTACATCAATTGCGGGGTGAGATCAGTTCATTCAAGCAATCAGAATTTGAATCATTGTATGAAGCTTGGGAGAGGTTCAAAGATTTACTTAGAAGATGTCCACAGCATGGTTATCTTCCGTTGCTCCAAATTTAGATGTTTTATAGCGGACTTACTCCACCAACAAGAGCTCTAGTAGATTCTGCAGCTGGAGGTTCTTTAATGGGGAAGTCTACTACGGACGCTATGCAATTGATTGAAGACATGGTAGCAAATACTTATGGTCATGGCACTGAAAGAGGGACAATCAAAAGAGTTGGTATTCATGAAGTTGATGACATCAGTTCATTGCATGCTCAAATAGCAGCAATGACTCATAGACTGAATTTGGTAGAAGAGAAGAACAATGGTGGACAGTTTCAGAGCCAACATAATCAGCAAGTGCAGTCAATTACGGATGCGGGGAAGACATCATATTCTGGAGAGGCTTCCATTGAACAGATGCATGCTATGAACAAGTTCAATGGTTACCAAGGACAAGCTGGAGGGTACAATGTTCCCAAATACTATCATCCTGGAGTGCGAAACCATGAAAAATTTTCATATGCAAACAACAGGAATGCTTACGTACCACCAGGATTTGTGCCACAACAACTTTTGCAAGATAAGAAGCCATCTCTAGAGGACAAGCTTGATGAAATGATAAACATGCAGTCAAAGTTTTTCAAGGAGTTGACGAGAAGAGTAGATAAGAATGATACTAGAGTTTCTGGCATGGAAATACAAATGGGGAATATGAATGAAACAGTGAAGAGCTTGGAAACTCAAGTTGGACAACTAGCCCAAATACTGTCAAATCAGCAAAGAAATTCTTTTCCAAGTGACACTCAAGTTAACCCAAAAGAAAGCTGCAAAGCAGTAGTTACTAGAAGCGAGAAAGAAGTAGCAAGTCCTCCTTATCCAGCTCAATCATCTAAAAAGGGTAAAGAAGTTGCTTCTGATGAGGAGAATGTCTCAAAACCACCAGTTGTTCAAGAAAGTGAGAGCTCAAAATCACAAGGGAAGGATGGGCCAAGTGCTAGTCAAGCTGGAGAAGCATTAGAGCCTATATCATTACCTTTTCCACAAAGGTTTCAAAAGAAAAGTTAGATGATCAGTTCTCTAAATTTCTGAAAATGTTTAAGAAAATCCATATTAACATTCCTTTTGTTGAAGCTCTATAGCAAATGCCCAATTATGCAAAGTTCATGAAGGAGATCATGTCAAAGAAAAAGAAGTTGGAGGATTTCGAAACTGTGAAACTAACTGAAGAGTGTAGTGCAATTCTTCAAAGAAAGCTTCCTAAAAAAGTGAAAGATCCTGGAAGTTTTACTATACCATGTAACATAGGGGCTAAAATGTTTGAGAAGGCATTGTGTGATCTAGGAGCTAGCATAAATCTCATGCCTTTGTCAGTATGAAAGAGATTGGGATTGTCTGAAATCAACCCAACTACCATCACTCTTCAGCTGGCGGACAGATCTTTAACATACCCGAGGGGTGTCATTGAAGATGTGTCGGTAAACGTAGATAAATTTATATTTCCAGTTGACTTTGTGGTATTGGATATGGAAGAAGACTGCGAAATACCATTGATTCTTGGAAGACCCTTCTTAGCCACAGGTCATGCACTCATTGATGTCCATAAGGGAGAACTAACATTGCGGGTGAATGAAGAAAAGGTAGTTTTCAATCTCTACAAAGCAATGCATTACCCGAATGAATCTCATGAATGCAACAGAATAGAGGTAATAAACTCCTGTGTGGTGGAAGTTGTGAATGAGTTGAGTTCTCAATACGAATGGGTTGGATGTATATTTCGTGCACTTACTTATCCAACGGCTGTTAATGACGATGAGAAGTTGATTTTGTTGGCCTTAGAAGCATGTCCTTCAGAACCAAACAGTGTTGAAGCATCACCTTCTGAAGAAGATCATGTTGAGGAGGTTCAAGAGGTTGTTAGAACTGTTGAATTGAAGCCACTACCTGAGCATTTAAAGTATGTTCATTTAGATGAGAAACAAATGTTTTCGGTGATCATTTCTTCCTCATTGACACCTGTCCAAGAAGAAGAGCTGCTGCAAGTGTTGAGAAATCACAAAGAAGCTATTGGATGGACTATAGAAGATATAAAAGGGATAAGTCCAGCTGTTTGCATGCATAAGATATTACTGGAAGAACCCCACAAGCCTACAGTTGAGCATCAAAGAAGACTTAATCCTATCATAAAAGAGGTAGTCAAGAAGGAAGTGATGAAGTGGTTGAAAGCGGGAATTATCTATGCTATTTCAGATTCATCATGGGTAAGCCCTATTCATGTGGTTCCAAAGAAAGGGGGCATAACTGTTATCACAAATGAAAAAGAAGAAACAGTTGCTTCTAGAACAACCACAGGATGGCGAGTATGTATTGATTATAGGAAGCTAAACAAAGTCACTTGCAAAGACCATTTTCCTTTACCGTTTGTTGATCAAATGCTAGATCGGATAGCTGGGTATGATTTTTATTGCTTCTTGGATGGGTATTCTGGATACAATTAAATAGTTATTGCACCCGAGGATCAAGAGAAGATGACCTTCACGTGTCCTTATGGGACATATGCTTTTCGAAGGATGCCGTTTGGGTTGTGCAATGCTCCAGCTACTTTTTAGAGATGTATGATGGCCATATTTTTAGATATGATTGAAGACATCATGGAAGTGTTTATGGATGATTTTTCAGTGTTTGGCGTAACATTCAAGGATTGCTTGATTAATTTGGACAAAGTTCTCACCCGTTGTGAAGAAAAGAATCTGGTTCTAAACAGGGAGAAATGCCATTTTATGGTTCGGGAAGGAATTGTCTTAGGGCATAAAGTTTATGTTAATGGCCTTGAGGTTGATAAAGCAAAGATTCAAGACATTGAGAGGCTAGCACCTCCAGCATCAGTTAGAGAAGTACGCAGTTTCTTAGGGCACACAGGTTTCTATCGGAGGTTCATTAAGAATTTTTCCCAAATCATTAGGCCTT
Organism: Tinospora cordifolia; assembly: GCA_030144865.1. NCBI lineage: Eukaryota > Viridiplantae > Streptophyta > Magnoliopsida > Ranunculales > Menispermaceae > Tinospora > Tinospora cordifolia. The sequence continues at coordinate 7,731 of JAJIYU010016602.1, read as the reverse complement.
TATGTAAGCTGCTTGAAAAAGAAGCTGAATTTAAGTTTATTGGTGAATGTATTGAAGCCTTCAATATGTTGAAAAAGGCATTGATATCTGCTCCTATTATGTCTACACCAGTTTGGGGGGAAACATTTGAGATTATGTGTGACGCTAGTGACTTTGCTGTAGGCGCAGTGTTGGGGCAGAGAAGAGATAGAATGTTTAGAGCCATTTACTACGCAAGCAAGACGTTGGATGATGCGCAAAGGAACTACACTACCACTGAAAAGGAGCTATTAGCTATTGTCTTCGCTTGTGACAAGTTCAGATTATACATTGTTGGCTCACATGTTAAAATTTTCATTGATCATGCAGCTATTCGCCAACTCTTTGCCAAGAAGGACGTGAAACCAAGACTCATAAGATGGATCCTGTTGCTGCAAGAGTTTGACATAGAAGTGATAGATAAGAAGGGCATAGAAAATGTGGTAGCTGATCATTTGTCTCGTCTATCTAATGATGAAATCCTGATCTGGGAAGTATTGTGGAAGTTTTTCCAGATGAGAGCCTGTTTGTTATTAGTAGCAATGTACCATGGTATGCTGATTTTGCCAATTATAAAGCTACAGGTGCGACTCCACCGGATCTTTCTCAAAGCCGATTGAAGCGTTTTTTGCATGAGAGCAAGTTCTATTTGTGGGATTCATTTTTATATCATAGATGTGCTGATCAAGTCATCCGACGTTGCATTCCAGAAGAAGACTTTAACAAGGTTCTTCATGACTGTCACGCATTACCTTATGGTGGTCATTATAGCCACCAACGTACAGCTAGGCGTGTTCTTGAAAGTGGATTTTATTGGCCTAGTATGTTGAAGGATGCTTATGTGTTTGTGAAGTCATGTGAGGTGTGCCAAAAATAGGAAAACATTTCTAGGAAGAATGAGATGCCTCTAACTTCTTTTGTGGAGGTTGAATTATTTGATGTTTGGGGCATAGACTTCATGGGCCCCTTTCCTCCATCAAACGGTAAGCATTACATACTCCTAGCTGTGGATTATGTTTCTAAATGGGTAGAGGCTGTGGCTACAATAAAGAATGATGCACGTGTGGTCCTTAAGTTCCTTACAAGAAATATTTTCTCTCATTTTGGTACCCCTCGAGCCATTGTGAGTGATGAAGGAACACATTTTTGCAACAAAATCTTCAACAATCTTCTCAGCAAGTATGGCATTAGGCACAAAGTCGCCTTACCATATCATCCTCAAACTAATGGGCAGGCTGAGGTTTCCAACAGAGAAGTCAAGGCTATATTGCAGAAGACGGTTGGAACAAACCGTAAGGATTGGGCTCAAAAGTTAGATGATGCATTATGGGCGTACAGGACAACATTTAAAACACCAATTGGTATGTCGCCATATCAGTTGCTGTATGGAAAGTCTTGCCATTTACCTTGTGAGTTGGAGCATAGGGCCTATTGGGCTATTAGGAAGCTGAACTTTGATGCAGCAGCATGTGGAGAGAACCGTTTGCTTCAGTTGGTTGCATTAGATGAGTTTCGTAGGGAAGCCTTTGAGAACAACACTATTTATCGAGAAAGAATGAAGAAATGACATGATCAGATTATTGAGAAGAAAGAGTTTCAGCCTGGCCAGCAAGTCCTGTTATTCAACTCGAGATTAAGATTATTTCCTGGAAAGTTGAAGTCCTGTTGGTCCGGACTGTTCTTAGTAACACGAGTCTTTCCGTACGGTGTTGTTGAAGTGCAAAGCTTGCAAGATGGACACAAATTTAAAGTGAATGGCCAGCGTTTGAAGATCTTTTATGGACGAATGAAGTAAACTGTCTCACTGACGGTGCTGAAGGAGTGACATATCGTATCCACGTCGAGCTAACGACGTTAAAAATAGCGCTGGGTGGGAGGCAACTCACTGATTTTGTTTATTTTCTAGTACTTTTGTTTGCTTATTTTGGATGGTCCTATCATTTGTATAAGAGACAGGGAAGGTAGAAGTTAATTTTGACATTAAAAGGCTCAATATACTCTGCCGACCGCGGTCCACACTCCAGTGACCGCGGTCAACAGTAGTACACAGAGAATTTCCTTCTGTCGACCGCGGTCCACAGAAGATGTGCATAATGTAAATCTGCTGACCGCGGTCCTCCAGTTTGTGCAACTCACTGACCGCGGTCCACAGACATGGGTCGTTTCAACTTCAATACATGGATCGCGGTCCATAGATTGGTGACCGCGGTCCGTGCATGTATTTAAGGAAAGAGTGCGGTCATTTTTGCATTTTCATCCGCAAAATCTTGAAAGTTTCTCTAGTGTTAAGCAATTTTGAGTTCTACTTCTTGTCTCCAGCAAAAATATAAGTGCTTTCTTTTTAGTTTTATTAATTCCTCTTTCATGTTTGCATTTGTGCTAGTGTATATAAAATTTCTTCTTGCGTTCGTTTGTTTTTGATAGATTAACAGCATACTTCCTTTTATTTTCTCATTTGACTTTGTTTTTATGCAATATTGCCTTCGTATATGTAAAAAAAAAAGAATCTAGAAAGTGTTTGTTTGAATGTGCAATATTGTCCATTTCTTTGGTTTTCAAAACATGTGTTTTGGTTTACTTGATTCGAATGTGCTTGGTTATGATTTGAATGATTGGAATGGGTGTCTTCAATGAGTTGGAGCTATTTTTGTGAATATGAATCTGTTTCCTTGCCATTTGGCACAATTTTTGTAGGCCACCAAGGACGAAACACTCAGCTTCAAAGGGTAAACAACCTACAGCCCCACCACCCCCACCAGCGGACAGAGTACGCTTCCGAACGACTGCTGCAAAGCAACGGTTCAGTATGATACAATCTAATAGGCATTTAATACCTGAGAGGGGTATTATGTTGATGCAAGAAGAGTGCAACCTAGGGATTGACACTGTGATAGCAAGCCGTCATTGGGAAAAGTTGATAAAAGCTCCTGGCACAACGGTGATCCCTCTGGTTCAAGAGTTTTATGCTAATGCCGTTGATAGGGAGGGTACAGCTATATGGGTTCGAGGAAAGTGGGTGTAGTTTGGAGCGGCAGCAATCAACGAAGTCTATGGGCTGCCAGCAGATACCCCAGATGAATATTACAATGTACTGCCGCGCTACGACCCGGATGAGGTGCTTCGGACACTATTCATCAAGGGGGCAAAATGGATTTGTTATAATGATCGACCAGTCAACCTGATGAAGACCATGTTTCAGACACGTGCAAAGGTTTGGCTTTACTTGGTTTGTGCTAATCTTCTTCCATCTCTGGCTATTAACAGGGTGACGGTGGAACGGGCCGTACTTGTTTACTACATCATGAAAGGGCTACCCATCAACATTGGCACAATTATTTCTAGTTCCATTCTGTCCGCCATCGATAGGACCAATGTTGGTCTCCCGCATCCTACATTGATCACTGAATTATGTAAGAGGGCTGGAGTGCAATGGGAGAGGAGTGAGCCACTTCTGAAGATAAAAGGATCACATCGCAGTAAAGATGCTCACTGACACTCTTGCTAAGAGGTGCTATGCCTCTACTGAGCCTTAGAGACCATCTTCAGTTACGTCACCTTCTGCTCTTGTCCATCATGCTAGTGCTCCACTACCATCCTCTGCTGCTGGCGGATCATCATCCTCTAACACACCATCCGAGGAGCATCGTACGTTGCATTTGTTGACTTACATGACAGAATGGATGCATAGGAAGGACCCGGAGATGGCTGCTGCATTTCCACCACCCCCTTGTTTTGTTCCTTATTCAGAAATGGCATGCTTTGTTCCCCCAGTACCACCACCCCAGCCTATGGATGCTGCTGATGATGACGATGATGATGCAGATGGTGGTGATCATTTCAATGATTTTATCACGGAGGAGGAAATGTTTGGTGCAGATCTTTGAGCACCAAAGCTAAATGTTCATTTTCATTTTCTTGCTTCTGTTGGATGTTTGCACCATTGAACACTTTTGACTTTCAGTTCTTTCTTGTTTGCTTCTGATTCTGCAAAACGTTTACCTGTGTTTTAAATGATCCATGTTAATCCTCATTTTGCTTTCAATTCCAAACTAATGTTTCTTTTTGGTTTTTTGTGAATGCATGTGTAACACGTTGCCACGTCCATGTTTCGAAATCTATGTGTACTTGAGGACAAGGCACAAAATAAGTTTGGGGGTGTGTGCGCAATATTCTTCGCATTCTTCTTCAACTGCAAGCTTAAAGTTCAAGGTTTAAGGTTCAAGTTAATTTTGTTTTACTAATTTTAGCTGCATTTTTATTTTTTTTTGGCATACATGTGTAACTAAATTGAGTAGTTTACGACATATAGAAGTAGAATCATTTAATTAGTGTAAATGCATAGGCATATTAGTTAGGACATGAGCATATAGGTGTCAATTAGGTTAAAATCATGCCATATTTCTAAAATTTTTGTTTTTTACTGAGTAACCAATGAAATGGAAAATTCCTCTAGGGTGATGAGACAAAGAATTAGTATACTTTCAACTAGTCTGTGTGCTTGATTTGTCTGAAATTCGACTTTGACAGATCCTTGTAGTCTTAGGTAGACTGAGACTCTGAAAACTGAGAAAGTGAGGAGTAGAAATCAAGACATAAGCAGAGAGAATTTCCCATAGATTCTCAAAATAATCAAATTTGTCTTGATAACTACTTAGGAATGACTATAGGAGGGAAATAAAGTAGGCCATCATTGTTTGAAACATAGCCTAAATGCCAATCCTAGCATTTCTTACCCTCTGGACACAATTTTGAGCCTTACAACTGGATTTCTTGATTATGAACCTAAAGTTGTAAACACATTCGAGCTTATTATAGATACCCCAGTTAAACCTAAATGTGTGCACTCATAGTTGTAATATTGATTAATCTGATGATGCAAAAAGAAGAAGGAGATGTGAATCATTGAGATATATGTTTAATTCTCTGTTACCTTTGTTTATTTGCACTTAAAAAAAAGAATCATACTTATGTTCTCAATATTGCAACATTAGCAAAGAAGAGTTGAACTTTTGATTTTGTAAGAGAGTGCATTTGAGTTTAATTGGAGTGTACATACTAAAATAAGTTTGGGAGAGTTTTGAGGACTTGGTTATGAGCATGAGCAAAGAAAAATCCAAAGATAGAACAATAATGCTCGAACTATAGCAAGAAGATCAAACAAATCAGGTTAGTATTATTGCTATGAGTGTACACCTGAGTCAATTTTAAATCCTTACTATACTTATACCCTGAGCCAGGCCACGTTACAACCTAAGAGAAAGACCATTGATCCTGATTATAGTTTGACTTGAGTAGAAGATGGATAGATGGATAGATGGATAGATGAGAAAGTTGAGAGGATCTGTGTACTTAGGTATTAGGAAATGATTTCTGCAAATGAAATTGTACTTGCAAATCACTTTCAATGTCTAAGAGGATTGAGATACTGACTGATGATAGAGTGAAGTCAAGGAAGAACAGATGATGAACTGAAAATCTAGACAAAATGAATGTACCTAAGGGAGTGTTGATGAATCATGAACTATAGGAATGGACTATTGAGGTTGCAATGATGATGAAAATGAATTTAAAATTTATATGGCATGACATGTTAGTTTTAGGATAGAGTCATTGTTCGAGGACGAACAAAAGTCTAAATTTGGGGGTATTTTGTTAGTTGCATAGCAAACTAACATTAGAATAGGTAAAAGGTCGCATTTTAGAAGAAATAAAGTAGAATAGAAGTTAAAATTGCATGAATTAGTTATAATTGCATGTATTCAGAGATTTGCATTGTTTAATGACTTTTAAACCTTGTTTTGATGAGTTTTGCTATTCTTTTATGAGAAATGATGTCTGGGAAAGAACTTAAGTGTTTTGTAGGACTTAGATGGAAGCATTGAGCAAAAGGAGGCGATTCAAGAAGGAAAATCATGAGAAGAATACCAGAAGACCGCGGTCCATCAACTGAAGACCGTAGTAGCAAAAGACAAGCCAGATCAGTACATAATGCACTGGAGACCGCGGTCCATAATCTGGTGACCGCGGTCACCAGAACATCATCTGCACACAACGTTCTGGAGATCGCGATCCTTAATACACTGACCGCGGTCACCAAAATAGGTTTTGCACAGAAACTGGTAGACCGCGGTCCACAGATTGAGCAGATTTTCTGGTTTTTGCATAGAAGCACTGACCGTGGTCACTCACTTAAAATGCGCGAATATCGTGATTTTTAGGGTTAATTGAGTGCGAGTATAAAAGGAAAAAGGTGATTAACAGAAGGGAGATACCAAATTAGGAAAGAAACGAAGGAGGCTGAAGAAACCGAGTCTTGTGAAGAAGTTTAAGGAGTTTTTCATTGTCAATTTGAGTATGAATGATTTCTATTCTTTTTTTTATGTGATGAATCTTTCTTCCATGTCTAGCTAATTCATTTTACTGTTTGGGTAGTAGACACCAATGTATGAACTGTGATTTTTATCATTTTCAATGGTTTATTTGCACTTTACTTTATTTGTTTATGCTTAATGCTTTATGCTTACTGGCCATAGGCGTAGAGAATCCAAGATCATCGAATCATCTCGGGAGAGAGGTTATAGCAGTAAAGTTCTAGATAAGGTCATTGATCGGAAGGTTGTGACCGAATCTATGAGATATAACATAGGAATAGTTATTTGAACCCATTGGATTGTTGATCGAACACCTCGGAAGAGGGTATCGAGAAACAATATCAGTGAATGATTAGAACACCTAGGGATAGGGTCCTAATTACAAGTGCAGTAATCAAAGTGCTAGTATATCATCATCTTAAATTAAGTTAAAGAGCATACAAAAGAGTTTACTAACCCAAACAGTCCTTCTACAAATTGTCACCGAATCAATTTATTTTCAGTTTTATTGTTTTTAAGACATTTGAGTTCAGTATACACAATTGCTTATCAACTTGAATTGAACGTCTTGACAAAACTAAAACCAACACTAGATTGGGCTTTAACTTACACAAACAAGTACTTTTTCCCTGAGGACGATATCCGGTCTCACCGGTATTACTACTACGATCCCGTACACTTGTGGGGTCGTCAACACTCATTTAATATGACTTTTGTGTGCAAGAGTATGGTAGATAAATATTTAAACAGAAATTGAACATACCACAGTATAAGATAATAAATCAACAAAAAAGACAAGTGTTCGATTTCTGACGTAGAAGATCGTACGAGACGCAACTACAGAGCATACTTTCTTGGTCATGCAACATGATGATTGAATGACATAAATGCAAAGAACAAGAATAAAAACATAAAAGAATCAAACTAATCAAACAAGCAAGCATCATCTAAGTCAAAATAATAAATTGAATGAAAGGAAAGAAACTCACATCGAGATCGCTCCCTAAATTATTTGTAGCACTTCATGGCTACTACTTCGCAAACTATTTAGAATAGCTCAAGCAAAGAAAAACTTAGAACTAAGGTTGCCAAGAAGGGGGCAAAGAGAGAAAACAAGAGGAATTTTCAACTCTTGTCTTTGAGATGAATGAAATGGGTGGAGTAGGGGGGTTTATATAGGGCCTTCTTCCAAATAGTGTCTCTATCTTTCCGATGTGGGATTATTTCTTCCCACACATGCCCACTTTAACATCTCAACAAATGAGATATTTCATTCATGAATGCCTTTCTTTTACACATTTCTTCTCTATGTATATTACCATCATACTAAACGAAATATTAT
>JAJIYU010016601.1:0-12071 GCA_030144865.1 Tinospora cordifolia | reverse complement strand
GATGAACAGGGGATAAAATAGTAATTTTGCCACCGAAAGGCAAAATGGTTATTTAACCTAAGACTAGATGCCTGTGACAATGTATAATCTTATGAAGTCATTATATAGTCATTTATAACATCAACATGCTTATTTATAAGTCAATATGAAGTCAATGTGAAGTCAATGAGAAGTTAATTATGAAGTCATTATGAGTCAATGTGAAGTCAATTATGAAAGAGACATCAAATAAATATGAAGTCAATGTTGAGTCAACATGAAGTCAATGTAAAGTTAATTATGAAGTCATTATGGAGTCAACGAAGAAAAATGCGGAGTCAATGTAGATTCGTTAGGAAGCCGTTATAAAGTCAATACAAGGTTATTAATGAAGTTAATATGCTTATTATGAAGTCAACTATGAAGTTATTAGAGAGTCAACAAAGATAAATATGAAGTCAATGTAGACTGATTATAAAATTGTTATAAAATCAATACAAAGTCATTCAAATCAATGCAAAGTCATTTAATTCATTATGAAGTCAAGGAAACAAATTACTAGAAACCATCCCAAACACTCTTTGAAGGCGAACAAATGAAGAGATCACTAACACTAAGGTTGAAGATCTAAGGCTAACACAACTAGAAGCAAGGACGCAATGAAACTTATTAGATAGGCGGAGATGATTACCTTGCTCCCTAGTTTTATTTAAGTTTTAAATGTTAAACATGATGCTTGTTTACTCTATTATGAATGCTTAGGAGCATGCTAAGGTACTTTTAAACATTAATTTAATATTGCAATGCTTTCTCGTGGTATAGTGATGTACAATATGATTCTTGTATCTACACTTATTGTTTACTTGCTTTCATAACATGCAAAATGAATAATTATGTATGTGACAGTCATGAAATGATTATCAAGGCTAATTTACTTGAATGATATTAATTGTTCTATACTTTTAATGCTTAACATGATGAGATGAATGACTGTGAGATCTTAATTAAAGTTAAACTAAGGCTTGAACCATGTACTGATGCAATGGCCCAAAGGGGATCAATATGGGTGTTTTTCGAATGGAATGATAGGTTAGTCCCTAAGTTTTGATGATAGAACGATGAGTGTGATCCTAGTTCTTTGGTGTTGGAGCGCTGGGTGTGACCCTAGTTCGGGGGTTGGGTAATGAGTGTGCCCCATTAGCCTTTAAGAATCTCATATATAGTGCATTTTCCTTATTTTCTTGATATGATGATGATGATGAGAGAACACTGGGATAAAGTCTTTCAATCAAATTAACAACTGATGAACAACTGAATGTTTGAAATGCCTAATGCATGTCAAGTGTTTGCATGTTTGATATTTGACTTTATGGATGTACTGTGTATGATCTCCTAGGTTCTTGAACTCATCCCGCCTTTCCATTTCAGGTGACATTTGAGATGGTGCTTGCTGACCAACATAGTTAGGGTATCTTAGTAGTTAGCTGCAAACCTCACTTGTGGAGGTTGTTTATGATATTTTCACTTGTGTAGTTAGTATAGACCGACAGATGGTCCTTGAAGTGATTTACATATTATATTTCATTCAAGTATATATTTTAGACTGGGCAATATGACCCTCTAGGTTAATTTTTAGTGTTAACTCTCTTTATAGTTTGGATTTTGGCCACATGGGCCATGCTTTAGAGCTTTCAGGTGGAAACTTTGTTCCACGTTTAATTAAATTTTAAAAGTTGAAATTAATAGTTATTTATTTGATTAATTCTATATATTTCCATGTATTACCTCTTGATGTGTAGAAAGAATTGATAAATCATTTATGAGAGTTCTGGTGTATCCAGAAAGTGTTTAATATGATTTAAGTGTACAAATGGTAACATTCCGGTTCTCAGCAGATGACAAATGTGCCGACATTTAATGATTTATGGGTATGCCTCTCCATGCGTGACCTTGAAGTGATAGAAACGAAGGACCGAAAATTAGAGTGTTGCATTGTGACCCTATTGTAAAAAGGTTATGTATCTCTCGCCATATGCAATTTTGGGAACATCGGCTATTTACCTCTCTTTCACTATTGTCATAACAATTTCCTCGTTCCTCTTTCTTATTTATTGATTTGGCTTCCGATACATTTCTTGACTCTGATGTAGCTGAAGCAAGCACATCAACTCCGATTTATCTAATGTAACTAATGTGCCTATAATGTTAATTCATCAAATTGTCACATCTACATCTAATGAGACTATTGTACCACAAGGATGCTTATATACATATTTTTAGTGACATGATAATAGGTTGACATGCTTATTGATTATGCAATACACAATTAAGTTGCCTAAGATATGATTTAACATAATTGCGACATTAAACAAATTCAAAATACTAACATATTTAGCATTAATCTTGATCTTTGAATATTCATCATGTGAAACATATTTAATATGATTTGATAGGTGACATGTCTCGTACTTGTAAATGATATATATATATATATATATATATATATATATATATATATATATATATATATATAACTTATTTTTAGCATGATTGTATCTGGAATGTTGTGAATCTTGAGCATAATAGACATATTTAACATTTTCTAAATATCTTTATGATGATCAAATTTATATCATTTCTGTGAACATAAAGATTAATTAATGCTAAATAGGATGTTCTAAGTCATGACATTATCTTGTGATTTTAAAATTTGAATAAGGAGTTATTTTATAATTAAAATATGATCTTTCTCCATCGGACATATGTATTGTCATTGCTAAAGAAAGGAGAAAATTGCCAAAAGACTCGGATCGTGCAATTTAAGCAAGAAGAATCACACTACCTTAGAGGATTTGATGTTTCCTCAATGTTGTAATGTATATGCAATTCTATGATGCAACAAATTTTGAATACATTTGGAAGATATGATCTTTGTTGCCTATAAAAGCACTTAGAGTCTAGTTAGTGGATCACCTTAGTAAGACGTATAATAATCATTGAGTGGTCACTTTGTTTTTCTTTATTGTATTTTGTAGTGAGAGGTTTTTTCTCGTAAAATTCTTTGAGAAAAGAAATTAGTGAGAGTAGACTCGGGAAAGCAATGAGATTAATATGATACAGTCGTCGCTGGGTCGACCCATTTGAATAAATTTGACCGACTCTTTATGCCCTTTTTAGTATTTGAAAAATGGCAAGCTGACTTTATCACTTTAACCTTATTAATTTATTTTTGAAATCATAAATGACCTCTCATTTTCTATGGAAGCTAAACCATATTTTTTAAATTATTACTGTATTTACCAAATCCATTATTTATTTTCTCACTTTAAAATTAAAAAAATAATATTATTAATTATTTATACAATAATTGACTTATAACCCATATGAATATTAATATGGAGGTTCATATATTTTAAAAATGTCAAAGGGCAAAATTGTAAATGTACTTCAATAAAAACTTTTTTTCACTTCACCAAACAAGTTTTTAACTTTTTTTTTTCTTTTCTTTCTTTTTTGTTTGTTTATTTTTTTTTAATGTACTAACTAAAAGCACCTTTCCTAGAAACCCTTTTAAGATAGCTCTTGTATACCATATTAGAAAACATTAAATGCAAATATATAATTAATGACCAAAGGCCCAACAATGCATAAAAAAGAAAAGAAAAAAAAAAAAAAGAGCGAAAAGCTTTTGACTTTAACAACAGAAAACGGTTTCAGTTCCACCTGAAGAGCATGCTAGGAAATAGGAATCAAATATGCTGACCTTGATCTTGGGACAAGTAGTGTCCACTGTAATAAATATAATCTATATTATAAATGAAAGAGGGAGATATGAATGTGGGCCTTTAGAAAAAGATAAGAGGGGGGAATAAGAAATTAAATGCATTATCACAAAGAACCTGAACATTATCAAAGGCAGTAGATTGACTTGATTCTAGCTGCCTAGATATGCCAATAAATTGCTTTATATCCCCCTCTTTTTCCTTTCTTTTTTTTTTTTTTTTTGCTCACCCATTTGCAACTTCTAATATCATATCTCTTCCTGAAGAATCAGAAACTTGCAAAAGTATTGGTTCAGAAGATGAGACGTGATTCAAAGCAGGAAAGATGACTAAACTACAATACAGAAGCAGCTATCTGGGTGAGTATTCCTATATACTGCTTACTGTATTTGGAATTTGTCTGAATTAATTGCTCCACGCAAAACTAGTGAGATATTCCTCATCCTTTTCATGTCAATTTCCAGAAAGTGAATGTCGTAATCAGGAATGCTCTTATATGCCCTATAGTTTATTAATTAATTAATTTTTTTCATACAAATAGATGATGGGTTTGGTTCCTTCATATGGTGGTCCAGTCCTCACTAGTTGTAAGGTGAGTTGGGTCATAATGATTTTCCCGATTGGAGTGCTTTCGGATTCTTTATTTATTGAGATTAAAGATCAGATTACCCAACAAGATTAAGCACCTTAGCTAGTTCACTGGGTAGGGGAACCAGGAATCAGTGACTTTTTTTAAGCAAGTTAACAAGTCCACCAGACCAGGACCGAATATTATAATCAGGAAAAAAAATTGGTGCGAACCGCTTTTAGAGCGAATCTATAACAAGTGAGAAAATTAGGAAAAACTCCAAGTTGGTGGATCTACTTGCAGTAAAGGATGGCGAAGGAATGTTTGTAGGGTCATAGATCGAGCATACCAAGAGCCTAGCACCACACACACACGTATATATAATTCTTTTAAAATAGTGCTCCAGGAATCCGGATGCAGATTCATTTGGGTACACTCGTGCCGCATGTCCTTGGATTCATCCGCAAGCTGCTCATTGATTGTTGGCAAAATCGGTTTTCACTATTAATTTTGCTTAACACAAACTTGGGTAAGCGCCCAGACAATACCCATATAGATTTCTCAAGAATTAACGTATGAAATGCCGTGGGTAATCAATGGATACGCCGTGCAGGAAATACCTATTGATTCACCTACGAAATTGCCTCAGGAATACAACATCTATGGTGTGCTGTGGATAAATTAAAGTGGGAGTTTGATGCCGAAACTTTACCCACAGATTGTCTAAGGATGTAAGTTGTGGTAAATAATTTCCTGGGTAATCAGTGGGTAAATGTGATTAAAATATTGTCTTTTATTTTACCCATATATGACCCAAAAATAATTATTGTATGTGATTTTTTATTGGCAATCTATGAAAAAATAAGGTAAAAAATTTATTTACCTATCTTACCTAGGTAAGGATTCTATTGGCAATCCACATGTAATGACAAATTACATATGTAATATTTTGCTAATAAAACGTCTTTTTAATTAAAATTTTAAAATAAAATTTTAAAATATTAATATTTTTGAAGAAATAATTTATGATTAATTTATTTTATTTTTATTAAAAATGATTTATTACTTTAAATGGAACTAATGTATTATTATACTAAAAATACGAATTATTTTACAAAAAAAAAGATAATGTCATTATTTTAAAAAATTCTTTTATTATGGATTAAATTAATTAAAGAGGAAAGTAGTTTTACAAGTATTGGAAACCACACTTTTAACGATTGTCTAAGACAATCTTGATACACAAAAACATTCTCAAATATCTTTTTATGCTAATGATATCAATAACTAGATAAATATTAATAATATAGCAATTGTATCTAAACTTTTAGACATGCAATAATAGTACAAATGATGCTATATATAAAATAAGATGGCCCATTACTATTGTAAATGACTTGTGAGTACTAACAATGATAACTTTTATCATGAATTAATATATTTGATATTAATTAAAATCTTTGTTTACATTATGATAGATTGGACCTTTCCAATTAGAGTTATAGTTAAAAAAAAAAAATTAAGAAGAAAGTAGATTTGGAAAGTTATACATAAAAAATGGTATCACAAGCTACAAAGAAATTTTGCTTTGTAGGGTTTAGGATATCAACAATGTTTATTTTAAATTTATTTATTCATGTCTTTTTGTGTTTTGACTGTTATACTGAAATGTTTTACATGAGATTCTTCCATTGGGACTACTTGAGAAGATCTATACAAAAGCCTAGAGTTTTTATTGATGAACAGTGGAACCATTGGAAAGCTTCATGAAACACTCCTCAATATAAGAAGAAACAAGAAACAAATACAAAAACCAAATCATTGTTGCAGGGCCATCATCATATACTGGTGGATTGATACCCATGTTGGCATGGAAAGAGGCTTGTAGTTCAAATGGAAATGAGTGACCATATGATACTAGTTGTATAATTTGAATTTTTATTTTATTTTATTCATTTTTCATTGCTTTTATCGCTGATTTATAAAAATAAAACTGCATCTTATTTAATGCTTAGTACAAGCATGCATTGGTTCGTGCTCCTACTCCACATAAGTTATTTCTTCATACTTATACAAAAAATCGTGATATCCAAATAGTTGTTGACTCGAGAGCTAAAACGTCGATATAAGTCTTAACTATTAGAAATGTGTCTTAATAAGATAAAAAAGATAGTCTCACATAGAAAAGATGAAAAAAAGATATTAAAAATAAAAGAAACCAACGTAAGAGTACCTTGGATGGATAAAGTAGGAAAAATGGGCCCAAAGATGGGCTCATGAGTTACTAAAAAGAGGAAAAAAATATGTTTCTATATAGTATTTTAAAATATATTACTAAAATATTGGATATTTCCATTGTATATAAGTATTAAGATTTTATTTACAAAAATATCAGAAACTAAATATATTTAAAATTGATTTTGGGCGTTACAGTTTGGAATTGGTGAATTGGAGGAAATCAAGGACCAAAAGTAGTGGCTAGCTTGAAAATGGCTGATGATGATTGGTGGTGTGCAAACAACACAACACAACAAATGGATTAAGCAAACAACAACGACAAGCTTCAAAATGGTAGATGAAGAACAAAACAACAACAACAAATCGATCGACGAAAAAATAGAGGAACAACAGATGGGGCAATGGAAAAACTGCCAATAGAGACAGTGATGAGCAACAAATGCAAAACGAAACAAAAGTGGTAGAGATAGTGAGCAGCAGATGCATAGCGGAACGAACAGTAGAGAGGAACAGCCGGTGAACAGAACGTGCAACACGACGATCAGTGAATAGATCAAGAATAGGGTAGATTAGAGGCGAGTGGTGGTGATGAGGAAGAACAATGAAGATGCGCAGCAGATGCACAACACTAGCAGCAAAGACGAACAAACCCTCCTTTTTTGGGTTGATCAGGAAAAGAGAAAAAAGAGAAATTGAAGAAGAATGAATGATGGTGCAGGAATAGCCGAGCGAACAAACCCAAATGGGTCGACCCAGTTGTAGTGGGCATTCCTTGGGGAAGACACAACTTCACAAAATGTTGGTCCGCCGAAATGAGAAAACATGCTTAGGACTATCATGAGTGAGTTCACATCAACCAGTACATCTACACCCAACTCACAAGCCAATACCACTCACTCGTTAACCCATTGAATCTATATCTATTGTGCTTAGCTAGCTTACTACTCGTGCATAGCTTTGATAGGGGCCAATCTACAAGACTGCTGATGATCACTTGAAGGCTAATCATCATGTAGCACACGTCTTATTAACTTGCTTGTTTAATTTGCTTTTCTTTCTTTCTTTCTTTTTTAACTGCTATTAACCCATCATCATGATGAGTACTAATTGTTAGAGACGGGGATTGTAGATGATGATCTCATTGTCATTAGTATTGGAAAGTAGAAGAAGTCGCTGCTGGACGTAGCACAAAATGAAAAATGATATAACACTATGATATTCCATCTCTAATGGAAATAGTTATATTTTTTAATTGTTTCTTTTTCTTTTTCCTTTTTTTGGGCCTTTAAGATATTTTACTTGGAAAGCATAACATACAAGGAATTGTTATTGACCATCTTCTAATTCCAATTCATGTTGCCTCTACATCTCATTGAGTACTATTGTAGTGATAGTTTTGCCCAAAACAAACAAACTCTGACAATATATTCTGTATATATATATATTTCGTGTATACAGTCATTTGTTTTCTTAATCATTATTCAATATCTCTACAAGAAAATATTTTGTATATATTTTTTATATATTTCTAGTATATTTTATATATATTTCTGATATATTATATGTATATTATACGTATATTTTGTGTATACAACCATCAATTTTTTCTTGATCATTATTCAACATCTTTGCAAAAAAGTATTCTATATATATTTTCTATATATTTCTAGTATAATTTTTTTATATGTTCTGCATATAATGATGACAGTTTTATACAAAAAACTGCAGAACAACACAATTTTATTATTCAACATCTCTGCAAGAAAATATTATGTGTATATTTTTTTGTATATTACTTGTATAGTTTATGTATATTTCTTGTATATTATTTGGATATTATACATATATTTCATGTATACAATCATTTGTTTTCTTGACCATTATTCAACGTTTTTGCAGGAAAATATATTTTTTGTATATAATAATGATAGTTTTACATAAAAAACTGCAAAACAACAAAGTTTTATAAACTTACTGGCTGCTCAATACAAATGAAGTACATCAGTTTAAAAAATTAAAATAAATAAATAAATATACAATTAACATCACAAACAAAGTAAAAATAGATTGTATATTATTTGTATACAAATGATATATTATACATATACAATTAGTATTCGTATATTATTTGTATATTATCTATATATTATTCACGTATACAGTACATTACTAAGGAAAAAGAACAACAGAATGGTGGGGGTTCAATGATGAACACTCAAATCCATCATTGGAATTTCTCTGCTCGTCGAACTGCTTTGGTCGCCGGAACTTGCAGTGGCATTGATCCACCGAAATGAAGAAGATGGAGGTATTGCAGTAACCTCAGATCCACAGCAGATGAAGAAGATGGAGGTGTTGCAGCTGCTTCTTCTTCTTTTCTTGTTGCGTTTCTTCTTCTCTTGTTGCATTTCTTCTTCTTCTTCTTTTTCTCTTCTTGTTGCAACGATCAACATTCTTCTTTTGCAATCTTCTACAGTGTGTAGGGACTCATGCCCTTAAAAAAGAACCAGATTGGTGAATGCAATGAAGAACAATAACCTCAAATCCATCGCTAAAAGTTCCTTGCTCATAGAACTGCTCTAGTCGCTAGAACTTGTAGTGGTGATGATCCACCGTAGATGAAGAAGACTACTCTGCCCTGCATGAATAAGAAGAATGCATTGAAGAAGATTGCTCTGGTCGACGAAAAAGAAAAAGGTGTTGACGAAGGCAACAGAGAACAGTAACCTCAGATCCATTGTCGAAAGTTCCCTGCTTGTCGAACTGCTCTGTTTGTCAGAACTTGTAGTGGTGTTGATCCATCGCAGATTGTGTACTAGCGAATTAGCGAAAATGACAAATCGCAAATCAATGATCCAGAATGGATGATCACAGAAAAAAGAACGATGAATAGAGACGGTGAGCAAATACAAAATAAAGAATGATGAACAGAGATAGTGAACAAAGAAACGATGAGCATATATCTATTACCAGAGACATGGATGATAGTAGAAGGTCAAAAAACAAGGGCACAATCTCAGAATGACAAAAATCTAGGGCACGATTGTTGGTAAGCACGAGAAATACATTGCTCGTTTTCAACTATGGGAAGTAGTTATCCAACTCGAGTTTAGCGCCATCATTTAAAATCTAGTATTTTTCTAAATAAAACCATAATCTTGATACATGTGAAAACAACAAAACTTATAAAAATATTTTGATAATATTTTTAAAATAATGTCATTTTTTGTAATTTTCTCTTAAAAATACAATTATATAAATAAATCAAAGACAAGGGCCTTGAGCCTTCTTGGCCTTTGAATTTTGAATTAAATTAATTATTTTTTTTCCAATAGCTATTAATTATTTCAAGATAATTTTAAGTAACAATTTGTTTACTATTTTTTGGTGGCTTTCTAAAAGATTATGTATTTTCGAATTATGTCCTTCTGGTTTTATAAATATGATTTTACAGAATGACATATGCATTTTTGAAAAAAGAGAAATTTCCATAAATTTGAGAAATTCTAGTTCACTAGAAACTTAATTTCAAGGTGCTTCGATCCAAATTTTCGATGGTTGTATTATGGGAGACAATATCCCATTGATCTTCAAGCACACGTGAAGGGGACAAATTCTATCTTAGGACATTGTTGGGTGTAAGCTTTTGTCAATCGGTTTTAATTTACTTTTACTTTTATTATTATTGCAGTGTTTTATCATTAAGTTTGAATTTTGTAAACTAGTAATCTGACATTCTAAGATAGAAATTTTACTGTTGGCTTATATACTTTTAAAATTTTCTAATTCGCAATTTTTAAGTATTGATGAGCCATTACATTTAATTTACAGATTCTGCAACCATGACATCTTAAACAACTACAAGTATTACAAATCCGAAGGATGAGAGACTCAAAAAATTCAAAGGTCTAGATTTTAAAAGATGACAATAGAAAGTTATCTTTCGGCTAACTACTATGAACTTGACATATATCATTAAGGAAGAAGTTCCTAATACAGACAAAGATCTGGTATTAAAGGAAACTTTTATGACTATTGAAGCCCAGAAATAGTTTGATTTTATGTGCACAAATTACATTCTGAATAGATTGGATGACACATTGTATGATGTGTATTCAGGATGTAAGACTGCAAAAGATGTTTGGGACTTAGTTGAGAAGAAAATATAAAACAAAAGATGTTGGAGCAAAAAAGTTTGTTGTTGGAAAATTTCTCAAGTATTCTATAAATGATTTAAAGTCTATCATCAAACAAGTAAAAGAACTTCAAGTGTTGATCCATGAATTACATGTAGAAAGTTGCATAGTTGTTGGTTGGCATTGCAAACATACAATGTGGCAGTAGTAAAAAAAAATAGTTGAGAACTGGATGTTGTCCTTTAGGAATGGATTAGGAACAATAATCTTAAATCTCAATCTAATTTTAGTATCATTTTTATCACGGCTACGAATCAAAGGTGATTGTTGTAAACAAAAATGAAATTTAAGTCAAAAGAAAACTGGTTTGAAGACTATAATAATCAAACTTCTAGGATGGTAATATCTCATGTGATCCCCCTTAATTCTTCTCTTAACTAATCTATTTTGTAGTTCTGTAGGCTCTAGCACTTGTCATTAAAATTCCCTTTTGGGTTATCTTAGCACCTATTAGTCAAGTTCTTAATACCCTCTCCTGAGGCGCACAGGGAAATAACTTATGCAGTAACATTCTGTTTTTCACATGCAACCTCCTCTCAAAACCAGCTACCTCTCAGTCCATTGGTCCACCCGGGTTTGCAACTTGATTATCAAACTGTTAAACCTCTCTCCTAAGTTAGTTTAACAATTTAAAATCTTCCTATCGATGGCTAGTAAATAGAAAACATTATGAACATAAGATATAAAACAAAACATCAACATAGATTAATCAAAACTCAGAATTAAGGGTTCTCACACTTGACATTACATCCTAGAATGGAAAGTTTAGCCTGACGTAATGTAAACAATATAGAAACAAGTGCTATAAATAATGGAAATCATAATAGAGAGATTTGAATGTCTTCTCTTGCTCCTTGCTCCTTCCTCCAACCCTTTAGCTAAACCTTCTTCTTGAATTCAAGAACTTCCAAGAATGCTAAAATGAATT
This sequence comes from Tinospora cordifolia, assembly GCA_030144865.1. Classification (NCBI taxonomy): domain Eukaryota; kingdom Viridiplantae; phylum Streptophyta; class Magnoliopsida; order Ranunculales; family Menispermaceae; genus Tinospora; species Tinospora cordifolia. The sequence continues at coordinate 380 of JAJIYU010016601.1, read as the reverse complement.
TATCTACAATGGATGATAGATGCTAAGTGATGCCTAAACCTTCCAAGCACTTCTCCTTTTATAGTTGAGGTTCCAAACGACTCAACACCTTGTAAGATGCCTTTTTTAGTCACACTACCGTTGTAGCAGTTCGTGGTAGTCCAGGTGAAACACAGAACAAGAAATCTTGGATTTGATCAAATCCTATCAAATTCTATACTACCGCAGTAGTGATACTATTCTTAATGCTTGTATTATGGTTACCATGGTAGTGTACTGCGGTAGTGTATTTGTCACACCCCGACCCCCGGACCGGACGTCGTGTCTGTCAATCTGAGGCCCCGTCGTCGGGCGTCGCGCGGCTCCAAGCTCGGCGCGTGGTCCGCCGAGGCCCCGGGCGT